>OZ023314.1:9587518-9681132 GCA_964007375.1 Ophion obscuratus | reverse complement strand
AGCAATATGGTGCATGCTTAGAAACTGAAACAAAAATGCCCGGAGGCAGAAACCAGCAGAACCAAGTCGAAAAAATAGGGAATCAAAAGGAGCCGAAATAGACACGTCAGTTGAGACTCACCTGGAGGAGAGAGAGGGCGGACCTGGAAGAGACAGAGAGAGAGAGAGACAGAGAGAGAGAGAGAGACAGAGAGAGAGAGAGACAGAGAGAGAGAGAGACAGAGAGAAGAGACAGAGAGAGAGAGAGAGACAGAGAGAGAGAGAGACAGAGAGAGAGAGAGACAGAGAGAGAGAGAGAGAGAGACAGAAGAGAGAGAGAAGACAGAGAGAGACAGAGAGAGAGAGAGAGAGAGAGAGAGACAGAGAGAGAGAGAGAGACAGAGAGAGAGAGAGAGAAGAAGACAGAAAGAGAGAGACAGAAAGAGAGAGACAGAGAGAGAGAGAGACAGAGAGAGAGAGAGACAGAGAGAGAGAGAGAGATCGAACACCGCACCGCGATCGTGCGAGAGGACTAGCGCCGAGGCCCCGAGGCGCAGATACGCGTCGGCCGGTTGGTGGGATACGAATCGCGGATAGCGAACGATTAAATTATGGTGGGGGATATAACGGAGGGCGTGGCCATCGTGTATCGCGGCAACACTCGCGGGACGAAGAACTTTCTCGTAGGGGAATTTCTCGTCGTGCACGCCTTCATCGTGAGTTCCTCGCCGTCGTGGTGAATTTCACCCCTGACCCTCTTTTGTCCCGGCGACCGCCGCGCCGCATGTATGCGACCAAACTCGCGTCGAGTCCGGACTGCTGAGTCCAGCCGACTTCATCGCACGACAAAATATTGTTCAATGCGCTATTTTCATTTTGTACTGATTTTTTTTTATCAAGTGAGTGAGCGACCGACAAGAGATCTGAATAGTTTTGGCATTTGAAGAACGTTAAAAAGAGCTATTAGGAATATTCGCGGTGTAAAATCTGTCGAATAGTGACCCAAAAAACCAAAGAAGTGACGACATAAGTTTTTTTGTTTGTTTTGGATAGTGATTAGATTGAGGATTTTCAAAGAGAGAGAGAGGGGGGGAGAGAGCATAGTAAAACTATCAGGACTGTCAATGACTGCGGAACCTAAAACATCAGGCGTGAATGTAAAATGTTTGATTTATTCAAGGCATGACGAACGCGAAGTCCATATATTGAATTTTTTTGTTTACTAACTATAAGGTGAACTTATTGTCGGACTCAGAACTTCGATTTTTCTTAACAATAAGTTAGATTTTCTATTGGCCTGAGGTTTTCTATTTTTACTAAGATTCATTTTTATAGGACTAATTGTTACTGAGATTCATTTTTACTAGGACTGATTTTTACGCGGACTAATCTTTACTAGGACTAGTTCTCACTGGGACTAATTTTGACGAGGGCTAGTGAAAACTAGTCTTCGTTTTCACAGTCCTAGACTTACTTTTATTAAGACTAATTTTTTAAAAGACTAGTTTTTATTGGGACTCATTTTTACAGTGACTCATTTTTATTAGGTCTTATTTTCACTATGACTAATTTTGACTAGGACTGATTTTTACGAGAGCTAATTTTTGTTTCGAACTTAACTTTTTTCTCCAGTAGATTTGTCCCTATTTGTTCCTAATTAATAAACCTTATGACAGTATAAGAAGGTTTATCAATCGAGGGTTTTACCGCATCCATTGAGAGCTTACATACGTGACAATAAACTCTTTCGTTTTTTAGTCAACGATATATATATATTTTTTGCTTATATACAAACACACACACACACACACATTTATATATATATATATATATATATATATATATATATATATATATATATATATATATATATATCTATAAATGCAAAACGCTTTCCGACACGTTATAAATACTCGGAAGGAACTATCGCGTGAGAGTTTCTCCGTCGACAACGAAAACACGTTGCATGCACCGAACTCGTTACCGGTTTTGTCTCCGTAAATTAATTACCCCCGGGGTGCGAGATATACCGAGAGAGAACGAAAAAGAGAGTGAGAGACCGAAAGAGAGAGAGAAAGAGAGAGAGAGAGAGAGAGAGAGAGAGAATGCATTTCTCGCTTTAAATCCACAGCAGCATGTTTTCAGGCCCTTTCCTCCGTCCCTCGCGACTACTCAACTCTCCACAGCCAAATGCATTCAACATCTCATATTATCTGTACGTTGGTGTAAAACTACGAGTATACGGAGGGGGAAAAGGCGCGAAAAAGACTCTCGAGTCTGACTAATCGAGTTATTCGTATGTTTTATTACACACGATTATCTCGGATCGTAGTTACAACTCTGTTTTGTTTACCATATGCAGAGACGTAAGCAGCGTTTCTCGTGCAAAGTGCATTTCGCGCGTGCGGCATCGAAATAACGAACAAATATGTTTGCAAATGATAAATCAAAAATGGCAGAGTACAATATGGTGTTTGTAAAATATTGTAGCTTCATAAACAAATTGAATGGACATTTTTTTTAATTGATTGAGTTTATCGACCTCTAATGATCGTTCGTATGCCCTTGCGGGCTAATACGAGCTAACCCCCTTAACTTTTACCCCACACTTTATTGCCAGGTCCTTGGAGACCTCTTAGAGTGTTGCCCACTTTCACACGAGGGCACAGGGAAACTGCCGAAAACCCCTGCCGATAAAGGTGGCTATATTTCTACTGACTTTCCGGTTGCGTTGAGCATCGGAAACTCGGTAAAACGAGCCGTCCCGCTCGGTAGACGACGCGCAAGCCGCGACTGAGCGGTCACCCATCCGAGTATGGACCCAGGCCAAGAAAACTCGATAGCGGGAGATCGCCGAATCCGCACACCGAACGCGCGCGATTTTCGATAAAACTGAGTTTTCATTCAATATTATCATTTTCTAGCGTCTACCTAACAAACTTTGTCAGCCTAATTTGGTGCCCCGACGATCCCTTGACAACTTCACTGTAAAAAATTTCTGTAGAAAAATTAATATACAAGTGTAGGAAGTTTTTATGCGGATACCGCTTATAAAATTTCAGATATGATTTTGAAATTCCAAAACCGGTTATTTTAAAAATGAAAGTGTAGTTCGGTAATGTTAATATACTTGTGCGTTTGAAAAATAATGCACGTGTAAAGAAATAATCACATCCAAGTATATTGAAATCAAGAACCATTTGCTGATATCAAAATACGGATGTGTATTAAAATTACTGATCCTAAGTATTAAGTTTATTTCAGAAATTGATAATTGCAATACGTTTTTATGTAAAAATTATCAAATTAAGACCCCACTCAATTCATGTACTGTATATGATGCTTTCGTGATACTTGTGTATATGATTTTTTCGCAGCTTTATCCCATAATTAATATTGAATACTTGAATAATAAAATTTAAATGCAGTGAAATCACTGCACGTATGTATTTCTTTTTCTTTATATATATTGTTATTGTATTCCTCAGAGGCATGGTGCCCTCCCCTTTTACCATCCCCTCCTTTATTCCATCATCATTCACAATCCTTCCACAGTTCCCTCTCTACATTCGTTCCAGAGCCCCCCCCCCCCCCCCCCCCCGAGTGTTGACCGCATCCACTCTTTCCTAATGCACTACTTGTATCGCATTTGCACGAGGGCCCAGGGAAACTGCGGAAAACCTGGGTCGATACAGGCGGCTTATATTCGGCTGAGTTTCAGTTGTATCACCATCAGAAACTCAGAAAAACTGCCTCCCACTCAGAGGTTGACGCGCAAACCAGTGCACGGGCAAGCAAGCGGTCACCGCTCCAAGTATTGGCAGCCTCCAATGCTGCTTAACTTCAGTGACTGCCGAGCCCGTACACCGATCGCGCGCCCATCTCTGTCCACTGCACGCATGTATTTGAAATTCATGTGATTTTGAGATATCGTCCGGGTCAATAATTATGAAAATCATGAAATGTTTCTTCAATATTAATATACGAACACATTAAATTCAACTTAACTGTGATTTGTTTTTGACAAACAATTGTTATTCTCAGTGGCTTTTGTGTTGGAGATCCCATGTTGCATCTATTAAATTCTATATCCACGTTAGAATTTCATGTTCCGGTTTTAAATTTACGGTACAAGTGTCTTAAATACAATTTCATTTACTGAGTTCGTAAATTCAATTCTTTTGTGCCTTAAATGTAGTGTAAATTTAATATAATTTTCACATTGATTCATGTGATTTTCATCAGCGTTTATGATTTTTTTTTTCAATTCCAGTTTCGCTCCTTTAAATAAATCTGTTGTGATTATATTTTTCAGGCAGCTGTGAATAAATTTCAAACTTGTTTTGTATTTTCAATGCTCTGTTTTTTATAGTTGATTTATTATACATCTGTAGTCATTTTCAAAGGAAGACACGGGTTAATGCAATGCATTTTCCACAAATTTACAAACTTGTTTTTGAAATTCCATGTTGCGTCTATTAAATTCTATATCCACGTTAGAATTTCATGTTCCTGTTTTAAATTTACGGTACAAGTGTTTCAAATTTAATTTCATCTACTGAGTTCGTAAAATTCAATTCCTTTGTATCTTAAATGTGTTGTAAATTTCATATCATTTTTTACAGTGAATTCTTTTTGAATGGGCACGATTTTTGATGATTCAAAGACACACCGTATACGTGTGCGGAAAAGGACAACTCGAGAAACAAAAGTCCCTGGACTCGGAAGAGCCCGAAATTAGTTGGGGAGGATCCCTCGAATTTCCGATCGTTCCGAAATACGATATATATATATATATATATATATATATATATATATATATATATATATATATATATATATATGTACCCATGTGCTGTCTCTTTGTCATGGAATTACCATTTTTATCGCGTATGAGCGCGCGGAGTCGGCAACGACGAAGCAGGAATGAAATGGTCCACGAGAGGGTTGATCGACAAAGTGAGAAAGAGTGCTAGAGAGAGAGAGAGAGAGAGAATGATTCCTATTACTGTCCCAAAGGTGTCGAGGGAGTAGACTCAGCCCTCGAGGAATTAATCCAAAAAGGAAAAGAGAATTGCTGACGTTTTGCACCACATTTCTCCGTTGCTTGGACATTTATTTCCCCGTATAATTATCATCGAAGCTCTCACTTCTTCTTACAAAAAACATCACTTGAATTTCCGCCTTCGATTTCGTTGAACCTCATATATGTGATAAGCATTGAAAATTATTAGATACGTTGAAGGTACTCTAGAGGCCGAAAAATAGGCTTTTTGGGGATTTTTTTTCAGAAAAACTACAAAATAAATCGAGATTACAAAATAGGGTGTTTATCATACATATCAGTGACTATATACCAAATTTTTTTTGAAGCGATTGGTTTCAAAATGGCGGCTGTGCAGCGTTTATCTCAACACTGCATTTTTCAAGTTGGTTGGAAACATAACTTAGACAATTTTCAACCGATTCACTTGAAATGTTGAATATATCTTGAAAATACATTATTTATGGAGGTACGTAGGATTTTTTTTTCATTGCATAGTTCATTTGTTATTAACAATTATTCAACGATTTTTTAGGCAAATTTGTGGAAAGTGAAAAATTTGCCTAAAAAATCGTCAGATAATTGTTAATTACAAATGAACTATGCAATATAAAAAAAATCCTACGTACTTCCATAAACAATGTATGTTTCAAGATGTATTCAACATTTCAAATGAATCGGTTGAAAATTGTCTGAGTTATGTTTTTGGCCAACTTGAAAATGCAGTTTTGAGATAAACTGTTATTAATATAATTAATCTGATATTAGTATGATTAATAACATTATTAATATAATTAAACTGTTATTAATATGATTAATTAGAATAAAATTAATCGCTTCAAAAAAATTATTGTATACCGTCACTGATATGTATGATAAACATCCTTTTTTTGTAATTTTGATTTATTTTGTAGTTTTTCTGAAAAAAATTCCCTAAAAAGCCGATTTTTTCGGCCTCTAGAGTGGCCTAACCCCTTAGGCAACTTTTATTTGTTTAAGGTAAGACATATACTTTTTTTAAATCCACTGATTTTGTTTACCTATATATTTTGTTTAGGAAGTTCAACGTACAGAGTACGATGGGATATCTATTCAGAATCGTATCGGATTTTGTTCGTTAATGTGCGATTCCTTTGGGATTTAAATTGGATTCGTACGTTGGTTCCAATGTGGAATCCCGATGAGAATCCTGTGTACGAGCGTGACGTTTTAATATAAGGATCCGATGACTCATCCCGATCAGAAAATAGGGTTTAGTATGAGAATCCAACTGAATCCCTACCACAATTTTTGCACGCGAGCCTCTCAATCGTAATTTTCAAACTTTCAATCAAAATCTAAGTCGTTTATGTGAGTGTTCAGTCAATCAGTTATTTATGGTTCAACAGTGCTCTTCACGACGATAGAACGTGTAAAAAAAAATCGCGACGAAAGTCCACACACAAAAGAGAAATATAAAAAAATAAACGTAAAAAAACTTTTTAACACAAGCTTTTATTGAAAAGGTACTGTACTGAAAAGTAAAAAAATAATGTTCAGTAAAATTGAACATCAAAGCAGTATATAACTACACAAAAGTCCCTTCTTTGGTCACTCATCATAGGTGCAATTACTTAAAAGGTACATAAACGTAGATATTTTTCAAATATGACATATACATTTTAAAAGCTTGGTTTTTTTTTCGGAAATTCTGAAGTAGTATTAGTACAGATGACGTTTGACGCCTGGAGTTTAAAAAATTTATATTTCACTTTATGAGCATCATTGAACAGTTTTCACAGACGCATTCAGAAAGGTCAGTAGAATAATGAAATAAAATTTGCAAAAACGATTGTTCCTAATTTCTGGATAACAATATTGCCTTTAAAACAAGTACTCAAAAGGTACATAAACGTAGATATTTTAAAAATATGAAATATAAATTTTAAAAGCTTAAGGCTTTTTTTTCAGAAATATTAAAGTAGTATTAGTAATTATGACGTTTGACGCCTCGAGCTTTTAAAAATTATATTTTATATTTTTTAAATATGTTCATTTATGTATCTTTTAAGTACTTGCACCTACATTAAGTGACCAAAGAAGGGACTTTCTTGTAGTTATAATGTATTGATTTTTAATTTTACCGCACATTATTATTTTTTACTTTTTAGTTCAGCACTTCTCAAATAAAAGTTTGTTTTTAAAAAGTTTTTTATACGTTCATGTTATTTTATACTTTTTTGCATTAGAATTTGTTTATTTACTTGCCATGCCAGGTCTTAGGTTACAAAGGTTTCGCGAGAAGCTTTACAATCGCGTAATTATAAATAGTGCTAAAGTCAATAAAGTTAATGAGCCCAAACTCGATTTGTCCTACCATTTGCCATTAGGAAATTTCAATTCACACCTCCCACCCCCATCATCAGACTCGCGTCATCATGTGTAATGCAAAGTGCTCATGATATCAAAACATGAGCACAAATTTGACTGTCTGGTATATGCTATTAAGGGGTAAGGTCGCTGTAGAAATTTAAAAAAAAAATCGTTTTTTTTTGTTCTCAAAAGATGACTTAGTATCTTAAAAATGACATACTCAAAGGATTAAGGTGGGAAAAATGTCAAAACACTTCTATTTTGAATTTTGGCGCAGCCCCTCTCAGTCCGATGCAATCCGTACCGAAAACTTTAAACGCGTTTTTCTCGTAACTACATTTTTCAAGCGGCCGGACTCATAACTCGAACGAATCTTGACCGATTGACTTGAAATTTTAACTCTATATTCACAATTACATTCTCCATAGAAGTACGTAGGATTTTCTCGATATATTACATCGTTTTTTTTTATAAACAATTCTCGGATGATGTTTTAGTGAGAATTTTGAACTTTTATTTAAAAAAAAACCCCTACGTACTTCTCCAGCTAATGACATATATAATCGAAAAAAAAAAATTCATTCACTGTAAATTGAAAATTGCAGGTGCCATTGGTCCGGCTGCGCTTATGAAAAAAGGCTTCGTCGAAGAAGAGCTGTGCAGCCTCCATTTTGCTTTATATTACTTTGAAAAAAATAGTTTATACAGTTTATGCTATGTACAATAAATGACCTTTTTCAGAATTTTGATTTATTTCATTATCCCGCTAAAAAAAAATTCCAAAAATATACTTATTTTTTTCCCCGCTACAGTGGCCTTGCCCCTTAAGGAGTTGCATTGTCACCGAAATTACATAGGTATGCCAAATTCCAGGCTCAATCGGATGCCAGCCAGTGCTTGAAAAATCGTTTACAAATTTTTAACCGGAAAGACAGACATTCGAACGATGCAAGTCAAATAAAAGCTTGTAAAAATAGGTTTTTTCTTCTTAGTAAACAAAATCGTAGAACTTACATGCGAGGTTGATTCGGATAGCTATTGATACGAGGCATCTAGATTTTCCTTTTGGACGCCACTTTTCGGGCCCGCCAGTACATATCTACATGTGTAATGATTGATCGATCGCATTGAATAATAACTACCCTCGCTTCATCTGTTGTCCATCGGGTCGAGGTTGCGTCAGTGTTGGCTCCGAAGGCGAAAACAACACGTGTGTGTCATGATCGTCTGAATGGTTGTAACTTCGTCGATTGAGTGCGTACATGATGAACGTATCGTACGATCGTTAAGAGTCGTGTTACCGTCCCCCTAAAAGCGTCAAGGGAGAATGAGAGAGAGAGAGAGAGAGAGAGAGAGAGAGAGAGAGAGAGGGTGCTATTGTGTTCCCCGCAAGGTACGACTCCTGCTGGTCCATCAGGGAGGTTGCGCAGGCTGCTCCTCCGCGTATACACGACATCAATATTCCAAAAATCAGAAGGGCGCCATCCGACGTCGTCTCGACCTCCCAATTACGATGGGCCACGTCCTTTTGACTCTCGGGTGAAAATCGTGCGCGTAAAGCATTGTCGATGGGGGGTTGCTCTTCGTCTGTGTATTTACGCGCCCCGCCGGTATCGTTTATACGAGTTTGTCAATCCTTCGCTGCTTCGAAAGACACGTCAGCAGTCGTCGAAGAAAAAATCTGTAGATGTGTCCTTGTGCTTGTATACGAAACACGGCCTCTATCGTTACGCGCTACAAGTCTCAAAGCACTTTGTCCTTATTCTGACCAAAAGCGCCATCATCGTCGGCTCCTCGATCCCTTGAGAGTCGAGGATACATCCGACGGGGCTCGGCTCTCGCGCGGGCATCGGCAATCGCCAACGCGAAAATGGTTCGAACGGTCGCCGATTCGTAAAAGCAGGGTTGGTTTTATCAACTGCCGCCGAATCGCGTTGAGGGGCTGTTCCGGTGTGGCGCTTTCAAAATATCGATTTTTTTGGCCTTTTTCGAAAGTTTATACTTTCAAGAATATCCTGTAAAAATTTCAAGGCCGTATCTCTAATGATTTTAGCTTGCAAAAATCGATAGTTAAATCTTTAAACGCGTTTTTCTCGAAATGTGATTTTTCAAATTTTCTGGGATTGTAACTCAAAGAGCAATTATCCGATTGACTTGAAATTTGAACTGAGTACGCTTGAATATATTTATTCTACAATGACGTAGGATATTTTTGATTGGATGAAAATTGACGATTTGGCATTGAAAAAAACGACCATTTTATAGGCAAGAAAACAGACTTTTTTTCATAACTACGCCATTTTGTTGGATTATGATATTTTTCGAAAATCCTACGTTACTATACAGGAAATACCTTCCAGTTTAACGACATTTTTTCCTTTTTTGGTTTTCAGCTTCTCAATCGGCCGGAATCATGTCAGCAGTGGAGGAACTTTTTTTTTTGGCGTCTCCGAAGGCAGCGCACAAGTCGCTTGGATCTTAATATTTTTCTATGAAAAAATTATGTAAAATAGCTCAAATATAGCCAAATATATTCTTAATTTTCCGAAACATTTAATTGAGTACCTTTCTTCCAAAAAATTCCCGAAAATCACCCAAACTTTCAGCGTTCACACTGGTATAGCTCCTTAAGCTCCGGGCGCTCGATAATCTTTCCGTAATTTTCGCTATGCAAGAGACAGAAAGAGAGAGAGATAGGGGGAGTTTGGTGAATTGATAACAAATTTATGCCGTGGAAAACAACATGCAAAGAGAGAGAGAGAGAGAGAGAAAAAGTGAACGAGAGGAAGGAAATTGACGTAAGAAAGGCAAATAAACCAAGAAACGCTACCAAGTAAAGAACCGTTGTCTACCAGAAAAACGATGAAAAGCTCTCGAAAGTAAAACCCCATCACTTAACCAAAAAATACAAACAAACCCAGAAAAGCTCTCGACAGTAAAAACCTATGGCTAAACCAACAAATCCAAGCAGATACAAAATGCTCTCGACGGTAAAAACCTATGGCTAAACCAGCAAATCCAAGCAAATTCAAAAAAGCTCTCGAAAGTAAAACCCCATGACACAAGCAACAAATTCAAGCAAACCCAGCAAAGCTCTCGAAAGTATAAACCCATGGCAGAACCAACAAATTTGCGCAAATCCAGAAAAGCTGCCAAAGGTAAAAATTCATAGTTTAGCCAATAAAACTCAAAGGTGACCGAGACGAGAACTCTTCGTAGTCGCTGGTGCGAAGACCAAGTGCCTCGCAGCTTGCGCCCGGCGATATACGGACGGATATACGTGAGGAGTAGAGGCCGCGAGACACCGCTGGGGAGGCGGAGCGATGGTCAAATCTTTCTGGTTCGCGGTATATAGTAATTAAGAAATAAATGAAGACGTTTGCCATGATGGCTTGCTCACGCGGGTGCGCGGCACTTGGCAGTTTTATATGGGGCTAGACAGCTCCGAAAGGTGGTGGCTTTCCTTTTCATTGGTTTCTTTTTCATGCCAGCCCGAAGAGGAAGGAGTCGCGAAAAAAAGAAGCTCGATCTGCGTCTGTGTACTCGCTGTGCATGTATATATACACAGTCGGTGAGAATGCGATTAAGAGGATGCCCGATTACAAGCCAGTGATTAAATGTAAGTAAATTAACCCTATATCAGCTGTCCGGAAATGATGTCCCCGCAGTGCCATTCGTCATTCTAATGATGGTCATCATCGTCGTCTTTCTAATGACCGTGCATAAATTCCCGCGCCTTATACACTGAGAACAAAAAATGATTGATCCAATATCATTGGTGTTATTGAATGAAATTTTGTTGATTCAATTTTAAAATTGTTGGTGTAAATAATCGGATTTATTAGTCAAAACAAAACGCTATTCACTTTAATAACGTGATAAAATTAAAAGTTTTTTTTTTTCATTCAAAAGATATATTGTTAGTCGAGAACAATATATTATTGAATCCAACTAAAAAGTTGTTGTTAACAAAAATTATTATCAGTCCAAACAAACCCAAACAAATTATATAGTTTTGAATGCATTTTTTGCAACGAACAAGAAAAGCGTTTCAATTCATGATATGAATATTGTGGATTCGAGTACACAAGAAAAATTGAATTTTGCTGGTTTGATTCATATAAAATTTTTATTGGGTAAATATATTATTTTATTCTCTTCACCATATTCGATATTGATTTCCAAGTACATTATTCGTTAAAATATTAGTATTTTATTTTGATTCAAAAATATTAAGCGAATGTCTGAATTGGTTAAAAAATTATGCGAAAATGAAATTTGATTCTTGCGCATACACGAAGCGATTTAATCGTAGTCATACTATTTGTACTTGTTTTGATTGAATATCTGACTAAAATACATCTATGTTCATTAAAATTGTATATTTGATTTAAAAGAATATGCTATTAATATGGCACGTGTATAATTGAACTGAATACGTTACTGTAATACTTCAATCTCGATTCAATACTTTCCTCTTTGGTTGAACAAATTCAACCAAATCATATACATATAATGGCCGAGCGCCACCGAAATTATAGGTGCGAGGAAACCCGTAGTTCTCCGAGCAACCGCTAGAAGCCGCACACGCGCTCGTTTCTCGTAAGCGTAGCACGAACCGAAAATCTACTTAAGCGCCGGAGAAACTCTACATGATATCGCTTCTCGGCCTGTGGCTAAGATTAAAGTGTTGTATCTGTTCTTATCAGCTGAATATCTGATGATCGTTTTAACGCTCACTTTTTAATTAAGTTTAAAAAAAATTGAAAAACCTTTAATTTTTAAATAAAACAAATTTGCTCAATCATTTTATTGTGACAATCCTATCCTATTCGAAAGAAATTGAATCAAATATTTTCAGCACTTCTTGGGAGTGTACATTTATTTCAAATAATAATCAAGAAATGTTTGCAAGTGTACATGTAATCATATAAAAAATATGACTTCTCGAATTCACAAATATATTATTTTCATTGCAATGAACATTTATTTCATCGAATATTTTTTTTTCTACTAGAGACTAAATGCGTCGTTACAGATGACACCTGTACTTTGTGGCAAAAAATACCATTATTTCGAATCGATGTTGTTAATTTTTCAATCATGATATACACTTGTCTCCATCTCATGCAACTACTTTTGATATTGTACGGAGTACGAAAATGTTACGTCTCATGGCATATTCGTTTCGATGTAGTAAATCAATAATTCATCCTATTGATTATATTTTTGTACGAAATAAAAAATGTCGTAGCAACCGCTTAATGATTTAATCCATACATTTACGGATTGTATATAGAATGATTTCAAAAGACTATAATTTTATTTGAAGAATAATGTAGATATTCAGAGAACAGAAGAGATTTTCAAATAAAATAATATGTTATTTGAATCAATCACATTTTCCAATATTTTACAGTATTGTAACAATCTCATATATCGGTGGCCCTCCGCATTCAGACATTTATTTGGATCAACCAATATATTTTTTTGATTCAATTGGTTTTATTTTCTCAGTGTATCATTCGCCTTCAACATGACAGATCCACAGCATCAGACGCACTTTTCTCTTGCGTCTGCATATCTTGTACACATATATTTGTATTGATATATTCAGGTTTATATGAATTTAAAGCACTCTTATTTCTTTCAATTTCCTGAGTTCCAACGTAAACATCTTTTATTTATTATCTTTGCGAAGTTTTAAATTAATAATGATCATTCAGAGAAACAAAAATGTCATCGATAATAACGCCAGAGATAAGCATTGAAAATTCATAGTTTTATGGCCTCGGAGAAACGCGTAACTACTGGTCACACCACGATGTGCGTCCCTTTACACGCGCTCGCTAGTGCCTAACAGTATTCGATTTTCTGTCAAAGTGAACGAAAGGCAGTGAAATCGAAATAGCAACCCGTGCAGAAATTTTGACCGGGATACCCTATGTCCGATCAAATCCCGATCAGGATTTGTCATGGATTCCCCAAAACCGGATCCCGGTTAGAATCCAACTTGCATCAGTATCGGCATATGTACGACGACGATGGCATCATTTTAAAAATTTTGGCGTCACGTGTATTTTCTGTATTACTATGGAATTCCTATCTATAGATAGGAATTTTTGTTTATAGATTCCTATCTATAGATAGGAATTTTTGTTTATAGATTCCTATCTATAAAATTCCTATCTATATATGGGAATTACATAGTAATACCGAAAATATACGTGATGCCAAAATTTTCAAAATTATGCCATCGTCGTCGTACATATTCCGATACTGATGCAAGTTGGATTCTAACCGGGATACCGGTTTTGGGGAATAAGTCTCTGTTTATACCCACCGACATGTCGGTGGGTATAAACATGTATTTAAGACAAATTAAAATCAAATTCACAATGATTAGATTAAAATTTACATCAACCGTGAGTTCTTACGTATTTCGAGAGAAAACATTTCGTCGAGGCAAATAAATTTTTGTAAAAAAAGTTGTGAGTTTCAAATATTACATTATAAATATGAAAAAAATCACAAAATGAGTTGTGAATTTCCTCAAGTTGAAGAAAATAAAGATCGAATTCACGACAGTTATATTAAAATTTACACCACAAGTGTAAACGTATTTTGAGAGAAAACATTGTGTTGAGGCAAAGAAATGTTCGCACAAAAAGTTATGTGCAAAAATTTCTTTGCCTCGAGGCAATATTTTCTCTCAAAATACGTACGAACTCACTTTTGGCGCAAATTTTAATCTAATCATTTTGAATTTGATTTTAATTTGTCTTAAATACGAAGAAATTCACAACTAATTTTGTGAATTTTTTTGTATTTATAATTTCTTGTCAATACATTTGCATTCACAGATTTTGATGTGAATTTTTTTTAATTCACATCAAAATCTCGCGATGAGCGCGATCTGCCATTTGAATCTTTGGACAATTTTTTTTTATTGATAGTTTAATGCACCAAAACTTTATAAATGTTATTTATTTTTATAATAAATTTAACATGCCATAATTCCATTTTTGACATTGTATTTCAGCCTGTATTCACCCGTGATCCTTCCCAGATTCCTCAATGATTCCATGGGGAATCTATTTAGAGTCATTAAAGGATCCGGTTCTGGATCCCTAATGGAATCCCGTTTACGGATCTTACATTTAGTCTTCGAATCTGATCCGATATCGGACTAGATCCCGACTGGGAGCCCGGGATACAAGTCAGAATTTGTATCCCTTTGGCAGCTGTATCCCTGCCAAAATTTCTGCACGGGAAATTAATGATAGGAAAATGTTGTGAATGACAATTTTCAAATTTACCGTAAATCAACTTTTTCGCGATTCTTTAATTTATGAGAATCAGCAGTTGATTTAATCGAAAAATAGATGTGTGATATGAAGGAAAAAATATGACAATATCACGATATTAATATTAAATGATGTGTCGAAACCAGAGTACCGGACAGATACGGATCGGTTTCCAAATTGAAACGCGCCAGCCGGTGCATGGCTAAGCGGTCATCGCTCCGCGTATCGACCATGCACAACGCTGCTGAATTTAAAGGTCCGCCGGAGCCGAACCCCGACAGCCCATTTGCCAGTGCTGATTATCAATTTTTTATTCTTATAATTATTTTTTTTTAACCTTTTCAATTAGATTATTTCTAGGATTCAACAATTTTGTGTACAAGTATTTTTTGTACACTTGCATAAAACGTACATTGTACGTGGCTATTTTATCAGTTTTTTTTTGTATATTAGATTAAGGCAGTAGTCAGGTCTAGAAATTTAACAAAATCGATTTTTTTTCATTTTGTTATTCCTTAGACTTTTCTTAATAGGCTCGTGAAAACCGTTTATTGATATTTCAAAAATTAGCAGAGTAATAGAAATTATAAGCAAGCAGCGCGCAAACCTCATCTAACGGTATCAAAACTTTGAACGCGTTTGTCTCAGAACTATGTTTTTCAAATCGGCGACCACGATATCGCGATAACAAATTGACCGATCGAGCTCAAATTTTGCACAGATCTTCGGTAGCCTCTTTCTGAGGACTGGTAGCAGAATTGAGTCGAACAATGATTTTGCCCACATGTTATAACTCGTCGAATACCCGAAAATGTATGGAATATCGTTAATCAAAGTTTAACAGGCCGCCATTTTGTAACAAAACTTTTTTAAGTGCTAATTCTGCTACCAGTGCTCAGAATACTCATACAGATTGAGAATATACAGGGTGTCCAATAGGAAGATGCTGAAACTAATCGACTGTCATTTTAAAACACGTGCACAGAATCAGAAAAGCCACATTGCTTTAAATAGAGGAAACTCTGCAGTTTTATACGCACATAAATAAAACCCAGTCAAATATTTTTTATGTCAAATTATTACATCTTATAAAAATAACGAAAAAGTACAGTGATTAATGATAGATATTTTCGAAGTGCGAACCGTTAGATTGTGCACAAAAATCAATTCTCTTTTGAAAACTGTGAAAAACTGTGTCCAACATATCGTTCGTAATGCCGCGAACCACTTCCTGGATGGCCGCGATCAGTTCTTCTACTGTGCTGGCGTTTTTAGCGTAACCATGATCCTTAATGTAACCCCACAAGAAAAAATCACAAGAGTTCAGGTTCGGTGAGTACGGAGACCATTCTAGTCCACCTTCAGGAAATTTAGGCTACCCTAGGCGGATTACTGGAGTCCCATATACGCGATGAATAGCTTCAAACACCTCATGAGTCCGGTGCGTCGTCGCGCCATCTTGCATGAAGTAAACATTTTTAACCAGTCACCTCTTTTTTTCATAAGGGAAGAATTTCGTTTCCAAAAGCTGTTTGTAACTCTCTCCTGTTACCGTAGATTCCAAGAATTGCAAATAAATTCTCTTTACTGAAAACGCTGCCCATGCCGTTACTTTCAGTGGATGAAGGGACTTCGCTAGCGATATGTTGGAATTTTCCGTTCCCCAAAACCGGTGATTTTGCTTGTTTACGTACCCATTCATCCAAAAATGTGCTTCATCGGAATAAATAATCAATTTCTCATTAAGTTCTTCGGCTTCAGATATTCCCGTAATAGTGTTACAAAATTCGATGCGTTTCGTCATGGCATGTACAGTTAACAATTGATGAGTGCTTATTTTTATGGGGATGAAACTTTAAAAAACATTTCAAAATGTTGTGTAATGATGATTTGGTTATTTTTAATGCTTGAGCAGCTTTCTGAATCGAATCATTTTGATTTTGTTTGAAATAATTCTCAACTTCGTTGATCTTCTCTGGTGTAGTCATCGTAACAGATGGACCTGGTAACTCGTGTCTACGGTCCTGGAGTGTACCATACTTCACGAAGTTATCGATTATCCTACAAAAATTAACGTAAAATTACTTCAATGCAGTTCAATTGAAGTTAAACACAAGTTGTGTGATAGATGAATATGAATAAATATTAAATTCTAACTTTTTCAAAGTGTTTTCGCTGGCAACTCTATGAGTTCCAAACTTAGTACGAAACCCACTATACGCATTACTATAAATTTTTCCCCTCGAGAAGAAGCACTCAATAAGATATACTTTTTCTTCCGTCGTGTGAGCTCACTCATTTTGACGCGCGCGTACATGCTTCAATCACGGCTGGAATAAAACTGCGGGGTCTCAGGTATGCGCCTTAGAAAAAGGGACCCCTATTGAATTCATGGAGGGAAGGGACACTTATTTAGTTTTAGCAACTTCCTATTCGACACCCTGTACGTCAACCAGGTTGAAAAAAGTAGTTTCGAGAAAAACGCGTTCAAAGTTTTTAATATAATTACAGACAACCGCATCTAAGTGGTATAATGGCATGTTAAGCTTAGGTTATACTCGTTTATTGGCGTAAATATTACGAATTTCGAAACATCCATTTGGGGACATATTTTTAGGAGTCTATACTTTAAGAATACTGCCTTAAGGTCGCCACCCACTTTCGATGCTTCAAAATTTTTTTTTGACATTTCATAAATCGTTAGCAAAACATCTTAAGAATACACCTTGAAAATTCCAAAACGATATTCGGATTCCTTCTCACGGTATGTATATAAATTATGGAGACTCTCCGCTCGATTCTCAACCACTGTGACTGGTCAAAACATTCGATTTTATTTTGGTTTTTCTCAGAGTGTACCTAGTCGAGAATATGTGAAAAAAATTCAAGTTCAAATATTGAAAAGTGACCAAGTGACAGACGATTTAGTGACCACAGGTAGCGCAACGATTTACATATACTGAAACTTTGAATCGCGTTTTTCTCGAAACGACATTTTTCAATGTGTGGGAATCATAACTCAAAAACTGATCGACAGATCGTCTTCAAATTTGTAACACATTTACATAATATAATTTCTCAAAACATGGACCTAAAGTTGGAAAGATTAGATAGTTTAAAACATATTTATTATTGCAAAATGCCGGGAAAAAATGGTAAAAATCGGTCATTTTGTTTTCCAAACACGTTTCAACATTCAATTCACGATTTTCTTCTTCAAAATTTAGGTTCATGTTCTTAAAAAACATCTCAAGAATGTATGAAAATTTGTTGGACTATTTCAGATGCGAATTGCGAGCTGCACTATTCCCGCAAATCGACAACGACGATGAGGCTCAACTCGAGGGACCGTTGGAGCAGGAGCCCCAACGCCCATCCACCAGCGTCGGTCATCCATTTTTTGTTCACAAAGTAGTACGATGTTTTTCAATAAAAATACACCATATTTGATAAGATTATTTCCAAGGTTTAATAACTTTGCATACGACATTAATTGCACACTTGCATGATACGAACATTCTACGTGGCTATTTTATCAGACATTATTTTTTAAATTTAATTAATGGAAAAAAGTATAAAAAACTGTTGTTTCAATGGAAACAAAGAATAATGATTTTTAAGGCGAGCGAGAACTTTTTTATGAGCTGAATCAACCGATAATGGTTTTGGGCGATTTTTTAAAATTTCTTGTCTTTCGTCTGCTTCTTTTTTAACCCGCATTTGGCACCCTTCAGTGGAGGGACGTACTCGGCACACTGGGGTTGTTTTGCATCTCAGCGACAAAAATCGTTATTATGAATAAACTATTTAATATTTTAACTCGATTTTTTTTGGACATCTTGAAAGCTTCTTTTTCGAAGTATTGTAGGTTATATAGCCGAAAATTTGATTCGAGTATGTCAAAAAAATTAACATTGCGAAAAAAGTTTAGGTACTTAAGGCCTTGTATAAACTTGTGATGGTCGGAAAAAAAGAAGAAAAAAATTGATTGCATATTCTTTAAGTACAATATCTTAAGAATATTCTCACCAAATTTCATAAAGATCGGAGCATTAGATTGGGAGTTATATAGGTATTTCAACCGCACGAAGCGTGTTACGCTTGCCAAGCAGCAAGCGCAAGCAGCCACATGAGAAGGAAGAATGGCTCGTAGGCAGTATAAAATCAATGTTTTAGAGGCTGCAGAGGATGCAGAATGATTACTGTATAGCCCTGGAATCGACGACTCCATGTTAGTATGAATAAATTAACGTTAAATGTAAAAGAAACATACTTGAATCTTAAACGCGATTATCTCAAAATCGACTTTTTTGAGAAACACCTTTGCGGTCGACATGATTACTAAAAAACTATTAATCCGATCCATACCAAATTTATACCACTTATTTATTATGATAATAGTTAGGGCCTGGACGACGGATTTTGAATTTCGTTGAAAAAAAAGTTGTAACAAAAAACCGAAAATTTAGCACTTAAAAAAATTGAATTTTTTGTTAAAATTATCGTCATTTTTTTTTAATCAACATTTTTACAAATCCTTCGTCCTGGCCCAAGCCAATGCAATATACTAATGAAATCGTTTTCGAATTTTGATTTCAGATGAACCGTTCTCGAGTTATCATGTCCACCACAGCTGATGCTCGAAAGAAGGCGCTCCTTGAAGACAGCTAGAGTGCCGCCATTTTGAAATATTTTTGGATTAAAAAAATTGTACAAGTACATGAAAATATGCACTAATCGATGTTCTTCACAGTTTTTTCAATAAACATTTATTGTCCCGTCGAAAAAAAAATCAAGAAAATCACATCCCTTAAAATCTATGAAATATGGTCGTGGGGTGCAAACCACCCCAGTGTGCCGAATATGGGCTAACGTTATCAAAAAAGTAAGGACAGTCACTGTAGCCTCTCTCGTGTTTAGGTACTTGGCAGGGAGACGGTGTCAGGCTCTCGATACCAACTGATTTTTTTCGTAATTGTTCACTTATCAGGTAAAATAACTATAGACGAGAAGATACGTTTTCGTAGGCTGTCATTATATTCTGGTATTAGAGATCGCGTGCACAAACATTTTTTAAATTACGAACATGAGGACAGCAAAAAAATCATAAGTGATTATCGTACAGCAAATCTCTTGTTTACAAATCAATTATGGTTATCAAAGGTTTAGCATGCAGAGTTTTAAATATTCGTATTGTTGTTCAGCGGGATCATATTTTTAAAATAATATCTCATAAATAATCATCTACTTGCAAAATTGATTCTTTCTCTAGACAAGACAAAAGACGACCGTTTAGGTACGAAATATGTATTATAGGGGAGCCAAGTAGCGCGTCAGCTCAACTCTGTTGGCGAATGCTATCAGATGCTTACAAATTGCCTCAACACTTATTTTTTTTTTTTTTTTCAAAGCATAACTCGTCGTATCACTAATACGTCGTATCATTGTTCGAGACATACTTCGTTTCGAAGCACGTGCTCGACTTTCTGTATATCATTTAGTTATTGCGCTTGGACTTCGTGTCCCCCAACGAGGTCAGACGGTCCTCTGTTCTTTCCATCTCTGTTGCCCACTTAAGGGGTTACCCCCACTTGCGATTTTGAAAAAATCGATTTTTTTTATTGCATTTTTTTGAAGTATAAGTATCTGAGAATATGTCCTGAAAATGTCAAGTCGATCCGAACAAAATTGACTGAGATATGAGCGTTGAAAGAGAAGAATCCGTTGTGTAAACGACCGGAAATTGAAACTTTAAACGCGTTTTTCTCAAAATGGCATTTCTGAAGTCGGTGACCAAGATTAGTCGAACACCAATGAACCGATCTTCTTGAAATTTTGCAGGCTTATTTAATAGATAAAAATGCAGTCTTTAATCGTTCGATTTTTTTTCGTTAAAATCGAACCATTAACTTTGACTGTCCGGCATTTTGTGAAAAATGAATATTTTTTAAAATCCTTCGATTAAAGACTAGTTTATACTTATATTTGACTAAATCCATCCGCATTTTTTTTTCAGATGATCCACTTCGCCGCAATGTTGGTCACCGCAAACCGTGTATATAAAAATGTTATTTCATTGACGGCCATTTGCCACTAAACAATGTAATATTTTTCAATAAAAAAATTACTAAAAGTTCTTCAGGGTGTGTTCTTTAAGATGGTATATTGATCGATTAAAAAAGTTTTGTAGTTTTCTTTAAAAAAATCATGAAAAAGGCCTTTTTTGCGCTACAAGTGGGGGTAACGCCTTAATCGAAAGATATGCTTTATATGAAAGAAGCAAAATTATGATAATACCTTCATATGATAATATCTTCAACAAATGTTGGAATCCTACCTAGAGTTCCTGTTGGTTCCGAATTCGCTTTCCAGTTGGAATCTACTTTGCTACCGATACATGACGTATTTAGATGCTGACAAGGAAAGGTTGCGAGGTCGAAATCTCCGATTTCGATTAAATTTGGCATACTTGTAGAATGGATAAAATTAGGCGACACGTATTTTTTATATCTGCGAAATCCGATTTTTAAGGGGTGAAACGCATCCTCGAAAATAGGGGGGTTTTTCGTTTTTCGTCGATAACGTTATCGTTCTCATCTCCAATGTATAGTACACGGAAAAATAAACATTGCTGCAATTTGAAATTATTTCATATCTCGTACCGTTAAAACGTTACAGACGGAAACAAAAAAATACCCCAATTTTCGAAGGTTCGTTTCAACCCTTAAAAATCGGGTTCTGCAGATATAAAAAAAATACGTGTCGCCTATTTCTACCCGTTCTATAAGCATGCCAAATTTAATCGAAATCGGAGAAATCGACCCCACAACCTTTCCTTGTGAGACCTGATGTTAGACTATGAACATTTGTGGATTTTCGGAAAATGGCAACTATCATTGCATTATCAGTAATTTGAGTCGTGGATTTTGCAATTTCATTTCATTGGAATATGGCTTATTTACCTTTTTAAAGGGAGGGTAGGGGTTTGCACTTTCGGAAAATGATGTTTTTTGTTCTTTCTTATAGTTAAACATTTCTCGATTATAATCCGAAAATTTCAAGTCAATCAGAGCGAAATTCTCGAAGTTATTGACTATTTTGCGACAGGAAAATTCGTGGAACAATTGACATCGTTCGGGTCCCTGTTTCTCTCACGCGAGGACTGGCCTGATGGGAGAGGTCGATGAGAGGGAGTAGGGCTCAACTTATCGATTTCTCCCACAAGAATTAGAATCGATCCGGATCCGTCTGTGGCCGGTAGCCTTAGAGCCGACGTTAGGCCCTCGAGGGAATATTATTGTACATAAAGTTTATCGAATATTGAATCCGCATATTTTGCGAGTATTTTGTTAAATTGTAATTTGTTTAAGCACTGTTTATTGAAATTTAAGTATCTCACGTATAAAGAGACGAGTGTGAAACGAGGAAGGGATAATAAAACTGCTGGCATACGTGTAAGTACCCGTCATCGTTCTTTCCTCCTCTGGGTCTTCCAGTCCACGTCTCGTTCTCGTAAAAGGGTCAATCAACCTTCCCCTCTGGGAGAGTCTTGTGTCTCTGTTTAAAATAATTTTTATAACAATTTCGGGTTGCTAGTTCCCCACTGAACTAGCTGGCGCCCAAATTTAAATAAAATAAAATCTATTGAGCCCCGGCAGCCGTAGACCCAGGCCGCGCCGGGTGAGAGAAATATTTTCTGTCTCATTTGGCGCCCAACGTGGGGCCGGGTTGAAATTTTTTATATTTTTTCATCAAAATTATTAATTTTCAATTAAAACTATGAAGATCGGAAATAAAATTATCTAGGATTAAATTAAAAATTTAAGCGTTAAATAGTACACATAATAAAATTTCGTCGTTCGCACGATTATACGATCAAGATTTCCGAGAAACTTATATTCCAGAATTTTGTTTGCTCTCCTGTATCGAATCATAGAGAATAATACGGTCCTTGTCAATAAGAGCGAAAGCGGACCAACTAAATGAAAAACAAGTCAGCGTGTACGCATGAGAACTTGCTCCGAAAATTTTGATCGTATATACCGTAACCTCTATACCAAATTATATTTATCGAATATATTTTCCTTTGTCATCGACATTAAATGTAGAATAAGACCACACGATATTTCAAGTGAAATTCTATTTTTGGATTCTCCATTGTGAACAGCGAGCGTGTCATATTTTTACTGTACACCATTGTCATATTTATCTCACACAATTCCTGTTAATCGTTAAGTCTGTTCTACAACAAGCAATTTGCGTTGAAGAAAATAGCAACCGCAATTATCCGGAACGAAATAATTACACGAAATTATTTATGCGTAAATTCTATTAGAAAATCTTTAAAAAAAAAAATGTTTCGCTTTTATTGTTGAGATTTAAAATTCAGTTAAAACTTAAAAAAAAAAAAAAAAATAAATATATATATGAACCCTGAATAAGGAATAAAATAAAATTAACTGTATATTTGGCGAAGCGTTCCAAATTGCTGTCTATAATAAACAATTCGCTGGAATTTGAGTTTCGAATTAAATAATATGGAGTAGAATGGCAATGTTTTTCTCTCCACCCAAGAGAGGTCAGGGGGAAAAATTATTTCGGAAAAAATGGATCAAAAATCGAATAAGGACGCTCCCGGTGCATTGCAAAGTGAAGGACTCCCATCTCCGCCCAAGGGGGGAAACCCACAAGCTAGTGCCCTACCATTTGATTCAAATACAACAATCGTATTAGACAATCCTGAAATGCCCAGCGCGTTACTCCGGGGCGGTTATTCAGTAGGGAGAGGAAGGGGTTCGAGAGGAGCAACCCCAACTATAATCGAAAACGTCAAAATAAATAATGGCAACGAAATTACGAATAAAAATCTCTTGAAAAGACTAGATAATGTAGAATCAAGCTTACAGAAAGTCAATAACCTCGAGGGCCAATTTAAACAAATGATAGAAATTTTGCAAGAGTTAAAAACAAATAAAACAACTCCTCCGCTCGGGTTGAGATCTGAGGGGGGAGAGGATAATAATTTACCAGGAAATCCCTCACCCTGTGCGGATGAGGAAGTACTCAAAATTTTTGGAGAAAATAATTCGTCCTCAAATGTACAAAGGGATTATTTTTCAAGCCTAAATAAATTGCCGAATAATCCGTCTGGAGATATTCGTACAATTGAGAAAGAAAACTCGAGACACTTAAATACGCAAAGAGAAAATAGAGAGAGTTCGAATTTTGGAAGGTCGTACGAGTCCGAACAAGAAAGAGAACAGATGCAGTCTCAGGCGTCTGGATTTGAGCCGCGTAATGTTTTCAAAGAGAATAATATAGGTTTTTCCGGAAGAATGGGAAACGAATTACCAAATAGCTTTAGTAGCCTGGCGCGGTCGTCTGAATCCGTTGGTCAAACTATAAATTTTGAAAATAATTGTGAAAATATCGAAAGAGAGTCGCGAAGAGTACGGTTCCGCGAAAATAGTCGTACAAGTAATTCAGGGACATTAAACTCGCGCTACGGTAGAAATTCGGACGAATACGAACAAAACCCGCGAGCTACAAGCTTTGACAACCCAAACGTAGAGAACAATCACCCAACAATGTCGAATCTTTTAGACGGGATGGTCAAACTCACTATAACGCGACAAGGATCGCAAGGTGAGACGATCATGGCAGAAAATTACGTCACGCAGGAACAATTCGGTCAAATGATGCGTAGCACGGAAACCCTGAATCTTCCTCAAGATCCTGCTTCACTCCGTCGTGACCCTCGTCAAGGACACTCTCGTGACACCAGGAGAGGAACACTCTCATGGCAAACGAGTGAGTCGAGCGACAGCGATGAGGCGAATGCACGACGTTATGATCGTCATGAGCCAAGGACAAGACGTTACCCTCTTTCGTCAGAACGATACGAGAGGAGAACAGACAATCCAACGTTCGCTCAGAATAGAGAGCTCGACTCGGCCATGAAAATAGGACGAATAGTGAGTAATTGGAAAATATCATTTCCTAAGACCGAAAAAGACCCAGAACAATTTCTATTGATATTAAAAGATCAATTAAGCTCTAGCGGAATAGACAGAGATTTGTTTCTCCCCTGCTTGTCCAGTATTTTTGAGGGGCCATATAGAGCGTGGTATCTATTGAACAAAACGCGATTTAGAACGTGGAAGGAGTTCTCGCGCGCTTTTCGGTTCCAATGGGGTGTCAAGAAGCAAGACGGCGATCTCTTCTTAGAGGTGCGGGATTTAAAATTAGAAAAGGGCGAAACCTTGGCCGAATTCACTTGTCGAGCGCGATTAATTTTTGAACGTATGCAACGTCCCCCTCTTTTCCGGGAACAGTTGAAACAAATATTAATCAAATTCAACCCGCGGTTAACATTTGAAATCTTGAATTTGCCAATTTATAACTACGAAGAATTCCTCCATTACATAAACGAAAGAAATTATATCTATCGTCGATCAATGGAGGTATCAAGAGAACCGCGCGGGAAAATATCAAAGACCGATATGAAATATCTGCAGGAAACGTTAGGAAACGACGAGGAATTTGTAATGGCCGAGGAAAGCGAAGTCGACGAACAGCCCTCGGAATTTCTGCATATGCGACAAAATTCGTCTAACGCGACACGCGAACCGGGAAACGCGCGCGAAAAAACAAAAACTATGACAAGGCAAAGACTTGAAAACAACCTCGATCGTTTTGAAAAAAATAATAAGCCTCTAGACGTAGCCTCAGGACAGCAAAAAAAGGAATCGCGAGGGAATTTCGTACCGGATCCGAATAAAATGTTCTGCTACAATTGCGGACAGACGAGGCACACCGCACGCTTTTGCACTGCCGACCGGCAGGCTGTGTGCGTCCTCTGTAAAAAGATCGGTCATGTGAGTAAGGAATGTACTACGACTCCGGGAAACGACGAAGCCCCACAGTAGTCGATCCTCGAGACGCTGTTGAAAAGGGGGAAAGGGAGGAAAATTTATCGAGTCAGGTGAATAAACATAATATAGGACAGGTGAAATCCTTCGACAAATCGAATAACGAAGACGAAAGTAGTTGCCTCCGTTTACAGGTCGATAAATTTGCCGATGAATTATCTGTGACGGAACTAGAACTGTCTAATGATTTCTCTAGCGACGAGGAAAGCCTCGGAGACGAACTCGATTTAAAACAATTCTCAATTCTTGATGAAATCGCGGAATATACGCTGCACTTATCAACCGCGTCGGTAGGGGAACAAGGGGTCCACGCGAGTCACCAGGTAAATAACGTCGAGGTAAAAAACTTAGAAAATTGGGTACCTTGCGGCGTGACGTCGGATACAATCGAACAATTGTCAAAAAGACAGATTTTCCGTTCGGAAAATGGTCTCACGGAGCCTTGTTACCTCACGAAAATACCGGTAGAGATTTCAATTTTCGGAAAAACGCTCTGCGGAATTCTCGATAGCGGTAGTGAGAGATCATATCTCAGCCACACTGCATATGAAAAAGTCAGGGGGTTTCAAGTAAGGGAAATTCGGGCCGATATAACGTCGTCAAATGGAGTGCGTTTAGGAGACAAGTCGGTAACGAAAACAATAGGCGGTACAACTTTCGTAATCGATATAGGCGACATATACGGTTTACAATGGTTCAGTATCCTTCCGAACCTTTCAAACGAAGTCATACTGGGGATGGACTTTTGGTTAGCCTTTCGTGCCAAAATAAATCCCTTGACAAAAGCTTGGACCTTAGAAGGAAGCCGACACGAGTATCCTATGTCACACCGACTTGTAAAACAAACCGAACTTAGAGTCCTTACAACAGAACAGACAGACAAACTGAAAATCTTTCTCGACAATGAATTTTTGCAATTGATGAAAGTATCCCCGGGTATGACGAATTTGATCAAACACGTTATTGAATTAAAAGACCATACTCCGCATAGACAAAAACCATACCCTCGCAGTGAGGTAATTCGGGATTTCACGGATAAAGAAGTCGATAGACTATTGCAAAAGGGTTACGTTGTTTGGAGCAACAGCGATTGGGCTTGTTCGCCAGTCGTTGCGCCAAAATCAAACGGGGGATTACGATTTTGCATAGATTATCGTCCGGTAAACCGTAAAACGCTCAAACCCGCGTACCCATTACAAAACATGAAATCTATTTTATCACAACTCCGTAAGGCAAAAGTAATTTCTACTCTCGATATGAGCGAGGCCTTCCACCAGATACCAATGGATGAAGCGAGCCGAAAATATACCGCATTTGTAGTAGAGGGAAAGGGTTTGTTAGAATGGGTACGTATGCCCTACGGTCTGACCGGAGCACCCTCTACATTCCAGAGTCTGATGGACAAATTAAAGCGCAGAATTCAAGAACTAATAGCCGACAGACAACTCCCAAATAAATGGTCGGAACAAATATTTGTTTACCTAGACGACTGGATTATCGTGAGCCAATGTTTTGACGAACACCTCCAACTCTTGTCGTTAGTTTTCGAGGTTCTCCGCGAAGCAAAATTGAGAATAAACCGCGAGAAGAGTAGTTTCGCGTGTAAAGAAGTACAATTTCTGGGTTATATAGTCGACGAGGCAGGTATCCGCCCGAACCCAGAGAAAATCAAACCGATAATAGATTTCCCGACTCCGAAAAATAGAACTCAGCTGCGACAGTTTAACGGGCTCGTAAACTGGTACCACCGGCATCTCAAAGGTATTGCTCGGATCCAGGGCCCCCTCAACAAACTCACGAGTCCAAAAGTTCAATGGAAATGGACTGAGGTAGAACAGAACTCCTTTGAGGAAGTAAAAAGTGCATTGATTAACGCGCCAAGATTATATACCCCGATACCAGGACAGCCGTACATTCTTTACACCGATGCTAGCGATTTTGGAATAGGCGCGATCTTAGTTCAAAAAGATTCGGACGGTGAAAAAGAAAATTTAATAGAAGCCCTTAGTCGACCGTTAAGAGGCGCTGAACTGCATTACACTACCACGGAGAAAGAATGTTTAGCCGTAGTGTGGGCAGTCAAAAAATTGAGGTGCTATCTCGAAGGAATGTCTTTTACGGTAGTCACAGACCATCAAGCCTTGCAATGGCTATACGGATTAAAAGACCCAGTAGGTCGTTTAGCAAGGTGGGCAATATATCTCTTGCAACATTCAATGACCGTGGAATATAAAAAGGGCACGACAAACGAGGCACCGGACGCTTTGTCGCGCGCGTTCGATTTAGACGTAGACCCGTGTGGGTGGGAAAATGTAGTCGAAAAAACACGCGATAGAAGCCTGTTGTCGACGTTATGTGATGAGGACTGGTACGACACAAAACGTGAGCTCGTGATTAAAAACCCAGATCGATTTCAGGAGTGGAAGATCGAGAACGACGAGTTACATTATTATCGACCGGATTACGGTAAATTATTAATCGACGACGAAAATCCGTGGAAGTTAGTCGTCAAACCCTCCAAAGTTCTCGAAATTCTAAAAGAAAATCACGATAGCCCCCAAGCAGGTCATCTAGGCAGGGATTGTACATACCAAAGAATTCGACAGAATTATTATTGGCCTGGCATGTCGCAAGATGTCAGAGCGTATGTAGAAGACTGCGATACATGTATAAAAGTAAAATTCAATCAAAATCCAGTGAAAGGCTTATTATCAACAAGACCCTTGTTGAAACCGTGGGCTCAGTTGTCAATCGACACGGTCGGCCCGCTCACTCGTTCGAAAAGAGGGAATTCGTACGTTATCGTTGTCCAGGATCTATACACAAAGTATATAGAATTGTTTCCGGTGAGAAATCAGACGGGCAAAATAGTGGTAAAGGTTATGGAATCTGTATTCGATCGTTGGGGTACAATCCCCGAGTCAATAATAACCGACAACGGGACCGAATATATAAACAGAGAAGTAGAGGCCCTTTTAGCTGTAAGAAAAATCAAGCACCTTACCACCCCGATAGCACACCCTCAGGCGAACCCAGTAGAACGGGTGAACCGAACAATAAAACCCATGATTGTAGCCTTCTTAAAAAATAATCAAAAGGAATGGGACGAAGTTCTTTCAAAACTCCAACTCGCGTACAACACTGTACCCCACTCCGGTAGTAGGATAACTCCGTTCTATATGAATCACGCTCGTGAGGCACAGTTAATGCCGCGAGAACATATGGTACAAAACTTACCTGCAATAACAAACGAGCTGGTTAAGGAATGGGTGGAGAAAATAAAGAAATTTGACGAAGTCCGGCATAAAATAGAACAACAAATAAAAGCTAATTCGGATAAACGCCTCGCCAAAGCCAATTCAAATAGAGTAAAAACTGTTGAAGTACGCGAGGGTATGGAAGTTTACTACCCAAATAAAAAACTGAGCAACAAAAGCGAAGGATATTCCGCGAAATTAGGTCATAGGTACGTAGGACCAGCTGTAATAAAACGTATGGTAGGAAAAATGGTCGCGGAATTGGAGGATAAAAATGGAAAAAACGTGGGTAAATATTATGTTACCGATTTAAAAATCCCACGTCGAAGCTTAAGAAATATGTAAAAAATTAAACAAATAACCATGAAAAATTTACAAAATCAAGAAGAAGCTCGACAACGCAACGATGAACTGCAAGGGACAGAACGAAGCCGTGGACCAGTCGCACTTCAGGTCAAAGAAAACGTTAGAACAATATTACACGTTTTGCTCGATACTCGCATACCTCGTCCTCGACACAATTGAACCGGCGTGACGTATGTCGGATCAGCTGTGATCAACGCCCGCCAGGGAAGAACATTCACGTACGAACTTACCGGATCAACATGCGAAGAAGGTGGAAATCTACACGGCTAACTCTATCGGACGAAACCCTTCTCTTATCTATTGGGAAGCTGCATGTAAAATTCGAACCATTTCCTGTGTCTTCGGAAAATACGAATTTTTGTCCGGATCGAAAAGTTACCTGAAACAAAATATCTCTTCGTCAGTAACTTTGGATGACTCTTTTCAACGTTTCGGACAAAGCTGCTCCGAATTGTCCAAGGAAACTTGGAGACGATGTCTATGTCATAGACCATTCAGACGAGATATCCTGTTCTCGCTTCGACTCGTGGCTATAAAATGGAGCACGTCACGGTATCGTAGAACAGATTCCCACCACAGAAAGTTCAAACACCTGATCATCGCCTATACCATCTGGTAAATTACGTCATCAAAGAAAAAAAAACAACCCCGATGGTATGAGAGAGACGTTGTGTCTCGACGAGGCGAGCAAAACCGTTTCTGACCAGTGCGACGAGAGCGCACGAACCGCACCGAACAACCAACTCTGAGGGGCGATCCACCAACGAGACTCCACCGACGTAAAATTTTCGACGTTTGTAAATTTTCTATGGTATTTCGTTTATATTGATTCATTTATTTATTTTTGTTACCTCCAATTTGCCGCCATATTTAAAATTAAGTAGAATTTACGCGAAACGTGTGCCAGCAAACAAAGTTTTGTTTTCGATCTTCCTAGTCTATAAACGAGAAGAACGAGATGTGTTACGGAATGATTTCAGATACCAAGAGGCTCGAGGGAGGAATGGACTCGGCGGGTAAGTAAAAAAAAAAAAAAAAAACCCCAAGTATCCCTTAATTAAACAACCTTTCCCTAACGACGTCACGGTTCGAAGGGGGAGATTGCGACAGGAAAATTCGTGGAACAATTGACATCGTTCGGGTCCCTGTTTCTCTCACGCGAGGACTGGCCTGATGGGAGAGGTCGATGAGAGGGAGTAGGGCTCAACTTATCGATTTCTCCCACAAGAATTAGAATCGATCCGGATCCGTCTGTGGCCGGTAGCCTTAGAGCCGACGTTAGGCCCTCGAGGGAATATTATTGTACATAAAGTTTATCGAATATTGAATCCGCATATTTTGCGAGTATTTTGTTAAATTGTAATTTGTTTAAGCACTGTTTATTGAAATTTAAGTATCTCACGTATAAAGAGACGAGTGTGAAACGAGGAAGGGATAATAAAACTGCTGGCATACGTGTAAGTACCCGTCATCGTTCTTTCCTCCTCTGGGTCTTCCAGTCCACGTCTCGTTCTCGTAAAAGGGTCAATCAACCTTCCCCTCTGGGAGAGTCTTGTGTCTCTGTTTAAAATAATTTTTATAACAATTTCGGGTTGCTAGTTCCCCACTGAACTAGCTGGCGCCCAAATTTAAATAAAATAAAATCTATTGAGCCCCGGCAGCCGTAGACCCAGGCCGCGCCGGGTGAGAGAAATATTTTCTGTCTCATTTTAGTCCCGCTCCTCTAACACTGTAGCTCCGACTTCTCTAAACTTCAAACGCGTGTTTCTCGAAACCACTTTTTCAAAGTCCGTGTTCACTGCCATTTGAAAACTATATGACCGATTTATTTCAAACTTGGTACACACTTTCTACACATAAAATTCCTCCCTCTCAACGGTTAGTTTGAGATTTTTTTCCATTGAGTGGGTTTTCCACTCCCAAAATGGCGGAATTTTTCGTGAAAAATAGCATTTTTCACTTTACATGACCACCAAAAATTTAGAAATTAAAAAAAAATGATCACAGACCGTTGGGGGGAGGATTTCATGATATGTTGACTAAATATTAATTGTACCTGATTTCAGATAATTTCTAGCTGAGATACAGTGACGACCACCGCAAATCGTGTTTTTCCAAAGGCGTTCCTGGAAATGCTTTGTCACCGGCTTATTTGTGGATATTTTCGCGTACAAATTTCACGGAATGTTCTTAAAATGACACTTAACAATGTACAAAAGGTTTCAATAAATTTATTCTATCCATATAGATGAACAAAAATCGCAAAAAAGTGTTTTTTTTTCACGCTGAAACTCCAACCCTCCCCTTAATAGATATGTCAGATTAAAGAAGAACGTTTTGGAAATTCTGGCCAATTCCTGGTTACGAGGCGACAGAGGTATTTGTAGTTGATTCAGGTGTGCAGAAAAGTAGGCATTGTAATCGGTAGCATTGACGAGGACTTTTCTCGAAGAAACGTACGGAATACGTTATATCCCATGAACTCACTTATCATTGTTACAGCACAGAACCCGATGAGAAATTGGATAATAACACGCTCAAACGTGCCAAATTCATTGGCAATGCAATCGTCACTTGTATAGCTCGGAGTATATAAAGCATGGCATTGTTTTACCCCCAGTCATTCGTCTTTCTTCCGACTCGTACAACCAGTATCGGCAACGTGCAAGCTCAGGTTCGTTCAAACTTCAATCGCATCAGGGCTAATTACACAGAAAAAATTACGTATATATTAAGGGGTTTTCTCACTTTAAACACTAAAAAGGCTATTAGCATGAATTTTTTGATAGGTTGATATTATAAATGTTGATATAAAAGTTCTTACACTCAATAAATACATTTTAAAAAAATTATTTATCTAAGTCACTATTGATAGACGAAAATGGTAGTTAAAAAAATGCCCTAAAAATGTAGGTCTGCGTTGTCGATGAAATCTCGGCGATGGATCATCCGAAACAAAAAAATCAAACGGTTTTAGATTCGGTATGTTAATGGCTACAGCGTATATCATACGAATTTTGATATATGCAAAAATAACCAAATGGCGGATATTTTTATAAAAAAACAAAAAAAAACGTTTTTTTTCACGTTTTTGGCAAAAAAAGGAAATATCAAAATTTTAAAAATCCTTGATATGCTCTATAGCTATAGTTGTAAAGAACACGTGGTTAACATTTTATAAAGATCGGTTCAGTAGTTTCGAAGACTTCACGAACAAGCCGTCGAAAAACGTTGTTTCGAGAAAAACACGTTTAAAGTTTGTTTGGGTTACATTAATACATAATATTTTTTTTTTACGTATTTCAAAAGTGTATTTATCAAGTGTTACAACTTTTATATCAATATATGTAAAATGAACCTTTAAAAAAAAATCATAGCCACTTTTGCGTCTAAAGTGAGAAGACCCCTTAATTCGAAGCCGTGGGTAACATTGTTATGAATTTCCTTTTTTTTCTTAATCGTATTACGCCAGTTACCGTGTACTTTTTACCTTCGTACCTTTGAAGCCTTCGTACTTTTGAAAAATGATTTACATATCTCGTCTGATTTCTAAATGTGACAGAAGAACGATACAACTTTTCGCCATACGCTATTGATCCAATTTCGTTTCGCGGAAGTTCGCTGATATGAAGATTATCCTATTAATCGTTTTCCTCGCAATTGGCGGTGAGTACACCCAAAATCAATCTCGTTAACTTGAGATTTTAATATTCACGACCAAACATTGGGATTTTCTGCACAGACAACGGTTGGTAAAACCATTTCAAGAGACTACAAGATCTTAGGCTACAGTAACAGATTAATTGATAGTGAAATAATAGAGCCAAGTAATCACTTTCGCCTTATTTATCACAATTGAAATAACGTAATGTAACCATGAAAGGCAAGATTCACTTGCGTACGATATCTTCATAATTTGACGTTGATGATCGCGTTTCGAAAAAAGTGTCTATGAAAAAATCCTTTTCTTTTCTGGAATGCTTGCCCTATGGAGATATCAATTCGTGCTTTGTTCTACAACGAATCCGTATTTTATCAAATCGCCATCTCAGAGACGATCGTTCCGAAAGTATTTTGTTTTCTAATGAAGAATACGGTTACTGTGTTCCGGTGAAGCATCTATAAAGATATTCATTTGCAATGATGACATCACGTAAATATTTTCTTCAGCAGGATATTGATCGTTGCCTGTAAATTATTATAAAAATTAGCACTCATCGCAATTTGTGAGTCGGTCGAAACGAATAACAACCATACCGCACAGAGTTTTTCGAAAAAAAAATTGGTCGCAAACGCTCGCTCTAATAATTAAGGGATCTTCTCACTTTAGACGCAAAAAGGGTCATTTACATGAGAAGAGTATGTGGCTTCCGGATGGAGGCCGTGTTGAGGATCAGCGTTGTGCCGACGTTTCGCAAACGTTACAGTCGGCATCATCAGGGCTGAGAGCTCCGATACTGAAGCTCTCGTGTCTCAGGTATTCCTTATATAGTTGCAGTCATCGTTCCGGATCGCTGCACCAGCCAATCAGATGTTTTAATTGATCAGCTGGTCAATTAAAAAACCGGGAGGACGGTGTGCCAAATAGGATTGACGTGATATCCTCCATCTCTGTTTAGATTGTCCGGATGTTTTCGGATTTCCAAGCCTTCTCGGTGTTTCCTGGAAAAATAGCTGTTTGATGGGGCCAGACTTTGGGCTTTGTCGAACTGGATGGCATGACCAGTCTCCATCCAATGTTCGGCCAGCGCTGATTGTGTAATATGGCCATATTTGATACACCATTGGTGTTCTTTGATCCGTGTACTGATCTTCCTCCCGGTTTCTCCTATGTACACTTTACCGCATGAGCAGGGTATCTTGTATACTCCTGGTGCACTTAATGGTGGTCTTTGGTCTTTTGCACTCGGAATCACTTGTGCTAGTTTCTTCTGAGGTTTGAAGATGACTCGCACGTTATGTTTTCCAAGGACCCTCCCTATGCGATCGGTTATGCCCTCAAGGTATGGAAGGGAAGTTGTTGCGGTTATTTGTCCTTCATTCTCCCCATCAGGTGCTGTAACCGTTTTCGGATCAGCTATTTTTCTTTTTAGATTTTTGATCGTTCTTTCGATGTTGCCTGGCTTGTAGCCATTGTCTCCTAAAGCTTTTTGTAGGTGTTCTAGTTCAACCTCCAAGGAGTCTGGTTCGGAGATCGCTAGAGCTCTGTAGACCAGAGAGCTTATGACCGACTGTTTTTGGGAAGGGTGATAATGGGACGTAGCATGGAGGTATCTATCCGTATGCGTTGGCTTCCGGTAAACTTTATGGCCCAAAGTGCCATCGCTTTTCCGTTGAACCAGTACATCCAGAAAAGGGATTTGATTTTCCTGTTCTATCTCCATGGTGAATTGAATATTGGGGTGCTGGGAGTTGAGGAAGGTTAAGAAATGATTGAGGCTTTCTTTGCCGTGACTCCAAATGACGAAGGTGTCATCGACATATCGGAACCAGGTGGAGGGCTTGAGGGAAGCTTCTTGCAGAATTCTGTTCTCGAAGTTCTCCATAAAGATGTTGGCGATGATAGAGGAAATAGGGGAACCCATGGCTGCGCCTGAAGTTTGTTCATAAAACTGGGATTGAAATTGGAAATATGTAGAGTTTAGGCAATGTTCTATGAGGGGCAGTAGGTTAGGGGCAACTTTTTTGGAATTTTTAACTATGCTTAGGGTTTCATTGGTTGGGACGTTTGTAAACAGGGATAGAACATCGAAACTCACTAAAATGTCTTCTGGTTGTACCTTGATAGTCTGGATCTTTTTCACAAAATCCCGGGAGTTTTGGATATGGGAGTTGTTGAGGCCTACGAGTTCCTGCAAAGGTTTGCAGAGAAAACGTGCCAAATGATATGTAGGACTGCCTATGTTGCTAACAATGGGCCTTAGTGGGATGTTGTTTTTGTGTATTTTTGGCAGACCGTAAAGCCTGGGTGGTAGGGATTCCTTGGGTGTAAGGGCTTTGATTAGGTTTTCCGATAGACCAGCCTTCTTTAGAAGTGTTGTTGTTTTTTTTTTCTACACTCGATGTGGGGTCACGTGATAATTTCTTGTACGTGTTGGCGTCCTCGAGCAGGTTCATAATTTTACTGCTTACTCCGGAAGCCACATACTCTTCTCATTACATAAAGAGCCGTGAAAGCCTTAAAACAGGGTTATTTACATGTTTTTTTATAGGTTTATATTATAGATATTGATATAAAAGTTGTTACACTTAATAAATGGACTTTCGAATTATATTAAAAAAATTATCTATTCAAGTCACTATTTATAGAAGAAAATGGTAGTTAAAAAATGTCCCAAAAAACTTGTGGGTCTGCGCTATTGATGAAATCTCGGAGATGGATCATCCGAAACAAAAAAATCAAACGGTTTTATATTTAGTATGTTAATGGCTATAGCGCATATCATACGATATTTCAAATATGCAAAAATAACAAAATAGCGCTCATTTTTCGAAAAAAACGTGTTTTTTTTCATCGCTTTGGCAAAAAATAGTAAATATCAAAATAAAAAAAATCCTTTTTGTGCGCTATAGCTATAGTTGTAAAGAATATGTGGTTAAAATTTAATAAGGATCGGTTCAGTAGTTTCGAAGATTTTATCAACAAGCCGTGGAAAAACGCGATTAAGGCGTCAGGCCACAGTAACGGGTATAAAATTATGTGCGAATTTAACAATTTGTGTTCGTATGAAAAAGTGATTCACTCATAAAATTAATTACACATCTATTTAGTATGAACATCAAGCTGTTAGAATTTTTTTTTTTCGTTGTACATAATGGCCGTCTACTCGAAACTTTTCGAAACAGCTTTTCCAATGGGCGTGAGAAATAACTTCAACAATGTTCACTCGATTTACTTCAAATTTAAAAGTTATGTTCCTAATTGCATTTCGCAGAGAAGTACTTGCGGAATTTCTGATTAATCGAAAACTTTTCATTTCATGAGCAGTTTATGAGCAGTTATAACGAAATTTTTCACTGAAAATTCATTTCTTAAGTTCAAATACCTACAACTTTTGAATACAACAATATTTTTTAAATTGCGTACGTACTTCTCTAGGTATTCTAATGTAGATTGACGAGAATTTTCGTTTTTTGTTCTAGGTAAAAAATTGTGGATGCTAAATGTCACGTCGCGGAGCGTCTAAGAAAAAAGAAAATATTAGTAGTGGGCCATTTTGTACATCGATATATATACATATATACATATATATATATATATATATACATATATATATATGTATATATATATGTATATATATATATGTATATATGTATATATATATGTATATATATATGTATATATATGTGTATATATATATATATATATATATATATATATATTAGGGTATGCGGAAAAAAATCGATATATTTTTTTTCGGTTGCATCCACCAAAAACAGGTGAATTAAGGTAAAAAAAGAAGAATCCTCGAAGGAGAGCTCAAAAAAAAATTATTTCGAACGGCGCATTGCATTTGAATACTATCCATAAGAATAACACAGGAAAATATTGGCACTTCTGAACGTCGTAGTAAAACCCTTCAGAAAAAAATCTCACAAAAATGTCATTAAGATATTCTAATAGAGAATTAAATGCCCTACAAAAAAGTTCCTACGAACAATTAGCTTAGAACAACCGTTCAAGTGGTATCGCTGTCTGAAATTAATTTTTTGATTTAAGCGGCGTGCGCGTCCTAGCACACGCTGCCACCTGGCGGTAGCACGCGGTAGCTCGTAGTGCAAAATTACAAGCTTCACGCTAGCGCCACGAACGGGAAATCGCGACATTTTCCCCCAAATCAAGATCTGTCACTGCTACAAAATTTCATTCGTTATTGCGAAGTGAATCCTGTAGTAGGGGAGGCTGCCTCGAAAAAATTAGCTAGTCACTTGTGGTACTTTAACGAGAAAATTGTTGCTTTGTCGTTTTTTGACAATGCTGTGCCGATAAGCGTGAAGGCAAAAATGGTACAAGCTCCGCAATCTCGAGAAAAATCCAAAAATCCTTCCGAGCGAGTAATTGTTTAAAAAAAATGATTGAGAAATGGTGCTGAAAGAAGACATAAGCGATTTCGTTACTCAAGAATCCTTATTTCTTTTCCAGCAATTAAATTTACCTCATGATTTTTTGAGAGTAAATATTGAATTATGGCCGGAAAATGCCACTTATTTGAGTTGCTTAGATTTTTTTAAATCCAAAAGTCGTTAATGACGTAGCCGGACGTGGTGTCACTTTGATAGAAGCATATAACGGTTCATTAACAAAAAACGAAGAACAGCTACAATATTTATTGGGCGTAGTGCCACCAAATGGTAAACCACATTAATTCAATAAAACTTTTGGAAACACGATCAATGATGGACGTCGTTTCTTTTATATTTCTTGTTGTACTTGATTCTTTTCTTGTATTAGAGAAATATTTTGAGAACGATTACATGCAAATTGTATGTTAGAGCAGAACATTCTCTACAAAAAAAAAACCCAAGAAGTTTTTTTGTAAAGCGAAAAATTCGATTTTTACAGCCTTCTGAATTATTTTTTTTTCTATCAATTCAATTTCAGACAGCGATTCCACTTGAACGGTTGTTCTGAGCTAATTTTTCGTAAAAACCTTTTTGTTGGAAATTCAATTCTCCATGAGAATAATTTTTTCCTGACCAGTTGCCCTACCACATTCAGAAATCCCAATATTTTCCTGGGTTATTCTTATGGAAAATATTCAAATGCAATGCGCCATTCGAAATAATTTTTTTTGAGCTCTCCTTCGAGCGTTCTTCATTTTTTACCTTAATACGCCTTTTTTTGGTGGATGCAACAGAAAAAAAAAGTATCGATTTTTTTCCGCACACCCTAATATATATATATATATTCTAACAGCTTGATATTCATACTAAATAGATGTGTAATTAATTGTGTGAGTGAATCACTTTTTCATACGGAAAAAAAAAATTGTTAAATTCGCACATGATTTTATATCCGTTACTGTGGCCTAACGCCTTAAGGCGTTACCCCCACTTGTAGCGCAAAAAAGGCCTTTTTTATGAATTTTTTTAAAGAAAACTACAAAACTTTTTTAATCGATCAATATGCCATCTTAAAGAACACATCTTGAAGAACTTTCAGTAATTTTTTTATTGAAAAATATTACATTGTTTAGTGGCAAATGGCCGTCAATGAAATGTTTTTATATACACGGTTTGCGGTGACCAACATTGCGGCGAAGTGGATCAACTGAAAAAAAAAAATGCGGATGGATTTAGTCAAATATAAGTATAAACTAGTCTTTAATCGAAGGATTTTAAAAAATATTCATTTTTCACAAAATGGCGGACAGTCAAAGTTAACGGTTCGATTTTAACGAAAAAAAAACGGCGGTTTTTTGGCTATAAAACGGCCATTTTTTTCGAAAAAAAATCGAACGATTAAAGACTACATTTTTATGTATTAAATAAGCCTGCAAAATTTCAAGAAGATCGGTTCATTAGTGTTCGAGTAATCTTGGTCACCGACTTCAGAAATGCCATTTTGAGAAAAACGCGTTTAAATTTTCAATTTCCGGTCGTTTACACAACGGATTCTTCTCTTTCAACGCTCATATCTCAATCAATTTTGTTCGGATCGACTTGAAATTTTCAGGACATATTCTCAGATACTTATACTTCAAAAAAAAGCAATAAAAAAAATCGATTTTTTCAAAATCGCAAGTGGGGGTAACCCCTTAAAGTTAGTTTGGGTTACATTGATACAAAAAAAAACATTTTTTTTAGTATTTCGAAAGTGTGTTTATTAAGTGTAACAACTTTTATATCAATATCAATAATGTAAACCTATCAAAAAATTCATGAAAATAGCCTTTTTTTATCGTCTAACGTGAGAAGACCCATTAAAAAATCAAAAATAGGTTTTTTTTTTACCAATGGGGCCCTACAAAATCTCGAATGGCCGATTTTCCTCGGAACCGATCAGAATATGAAAACTCAAAGATATCAACGTATCAATAAATAGTTGATAAATAGCAACGAGTTATTCTGATCGGTATTGTCGTAGGAACAAGCGCCGCCCGCGTGAGACGTATCACAGGCGGAGAACCGATACCAATCCAGGACGCATTGTTTTATGTGTCCGTAAGACGGGATTATGTGCACACATGTGGCGGTGCGTTTATAACTAAAAATCACATTCTTACCGCGGAACAATGTGTTGCGGATGAGGAAGGTGAAACGTATCTCGACATATCGGTGGTGCTGGCTGTGGATCTGCAATATGCGGATACTGCTACTCGTGAAGTTGAGATTCTCCGACCACCCCCTTGCACTACCGGAGAATGGACACGAGAAATGGGCGTAGCTCTTTTAGCCGTTAGTGAACGGAAGCTTTTTCGACCACAGTACGCATTTGATTGAAGAATTGTTTCGATACGTGAGATCGGTAATCCCGTATTGAAACTGTGTAGCATATAATCTTGAATTGATTTGGCGGAACCGGTCATAATTCCGTTGCTACTCTCTAAATCAAAAGCGTCAAATAAACCTAAACGTGGCTGCCGGAAAACTTGATTCATTTCCTCTCAATACGTTGCAGCTACGTGAATCCCTCCCGCCGTATGCGAACGTTGCACGAATACCGATGTCACTTAAAGACTGGATGGGTGCTCGGGAAGGGAACTATCCAAAGTCGCGTATGGCCACATTGATATCATTACGGGACAGGGTGGCGGAGTATGAAGGACCTTCCGACGAGCCCCTCAAGCAATTGCAGGTCACGGTCAATCGGTGCAATCTTCCTAACCGGCTTTGTGGAATAGCATCAGCTGGCGAAACGATCCGCGTAAGTAACCAAGTTGGGTAGCCTGGTCTGCCACTTCGAATATCGAAGATTGTGGGTTTTTCTTGCGATGTTTGATGCCACCAAAGTTTCGTAGAAAAAACATTGACCATTCAACCGTCGCATTTAATAACGCACGTTACAATAGGGCAAGTCCGGGTTAGTTGGCCACAGTTTTTTTCAAGGATTCGTCAAAATAAAAATACAGACGTTTCTCAACTTATCTTCATTTGTAATTGAACCTTGAACATTTAATTTTAAGATAATTTACGAAATTACAACAAACTCCTATCAGATCAACCTTAAAATTATTATTAAAAAAAAATCACGACTGGCTATCTCTCCTGGAGTATCCGAATGTGATGGCCACAGGAGTAGAGGTGAGATGACTAGTTACCCAGCATAATGCTCTCGGTTTTCTCTTTGCTTTTATATTATGATTCATAATTTTTTTTCTTTTGGCCACATCTAGAATACATATAATCGAAATCAGTATAATTTTTGTGTACCCAAAGTTGGCGTACTATCCACTGAAGCCAGTCTTCGATGAGACGAGTTTCATCATTATTTTCACCGAAACATTTGTATGATACATTTCTATTGGCCATCTCTCCCTTATGGCCAACTCTCCCGGAATTACCCTACAGGATTTTGTAGCTATTATCCATGAGCCGATGTGTTGAACTTATTTTGCTTCTATGTCGCATCAGCTGGTATGTATATTAGCGTGGGAGCCTACTCTGGCTCCTCTAGTGAGTTCCGAGCTTCTTTGCATGCTTCGCGTTTGGGAGTAACTGTCATTGACGGTAATGGTAACAGTGAGTCTATTCACTTCGGGCCATGGCACCGATGCTACGTCGTATCGAATACCCAATGATGCGAAAGATGCCTAGATTTACATCGAGTCGCGATTTTGTTGTTCGCTAGACCAAAGCCATCAACGATGAAATCATTTATCCAACAGCATTTCAAATTACGGAAATTTGGATGGTTTTATCGTGAACTTTTGTGCTGGAATAATCCTAAATTTCACTTCTTCTTGAGATGGATACCTATCTGGTCTTTATGGCGTGAACACAATTGGGCCGGGCTCTCCGTTATCCTCATAACGTCTTCAATCGGGATGGGAATGGGATCATTGAATTATTCTAACGTATTTATTGGTTATGGAATGATAAAGATGTCACATACCGCGTGGACCATTAACTATTAGCAGCAGAAAAACAATGTGCCTCGGAGACGTTAAATTGTGCAGGAAGGCGGGAGGGATGATGATAGCGATTTTTTTTTGTAGGTGGAGTTTCTTTCGAGGTACGAAGCTCATCTGTGTCCTTTCAAATGGAATTCTGTGTTTTTATATCTACCGGCTGATAGCCTTTGTAAAAGGGAGGTACCTGAGTAAACGGCGAGAAAAACAGGTAAAATTCGGGAATTTTTATTTCAAAAACTAATGTTTCGATTGGATCCGGGATTTTTTTATTGGAAAATATGTACATTGAGGTATGTTTAGGAATTTTTTAAAATAAATTCGTTGACTGGAAGCTGTTCAAACGCGATTATCTCGAAACATAGTTTTCAAAGTCGGTGCCAGATGTATCTCGAAAACGGCTTGTCCGATTTTGTCCAAATTTGGATACAATGTTCTTCGATAGTTTTTTTTGTTCGCCACGTAGGGGTTTTTCATTTGATTGAACCATTGCTTTTTTATCCAATGTGTATGCAATCAAAAATCGTCGGAAATTGCGAACGAAAAACGAATGTTAAATTAAAAAGGTCGCAATTCCGCCAAAAATGAATATTTCTAAAAATCCTACGTGGCGAACGAGAAAAACTGTCGAAGAATATTGTATCCAAATTTGGACAAAATCGGACAAGCCGTTTTCGAGATACATCTGGCACCGACTTTGAAAACTATGTTTCGAGATAATCGCGTTTGAATCGCTTCCAGTCAACGAATTTATTTCAAAAAAATCCTATACATACCACAATGTACATATTTTCCAATAAAGAAAACCCGTATCCAATCGAAACATTAGATTTGGAGATAAAAATTCCCGAAGTTTACCTGTTTTTTTTTCGCCGTTTACTCAGGTACCTCCCCTTAAGACGAATACTACAACACAAGGTTATCCCAGGTCATTAATGTCAATTAAGATTCTAAAAGGTGTTCTAAGTGATGGCCGTCGGCATCAAGGCAATATTCGTAGTCTTTCTTTACCTAATTCAGTCGCACGTCTTATAACTTCAAACGCTTCCTACAAATGCAAGCGAATCTGATGACCTTGAATGACCTCCTTTCTTAGGTCATTGCATTTGTCGGCATAATCGCTATCAGATGCTAGGCATTACAACATAGTATTTCATTTTAGAAAGACAATGTGACCTTCGTATCTTGGAACCAACGCCACCCACAAGAAAATCGTTGGAACCATCTGCTGACATCTTCTGCTCAATGCAGCTCCCGTTGGACGGAATGTTTTTTCTGATACTCACAGTTTCGAAAATATCGAATGCGCTAACAGCTACTGGATCGCCTGGTATACAGCTGTATACATCGCTTTGTACAATTTTAATTGCAGGGCGATGAAGGTTCACCACTAATTTTCAATGGGATGATCATAGGCGTAGCTCTGGGTCGCGCGTCGGATATTCATCCGTTGGCCATCTACGCGGACGTTTATCGCTACAGTGATTTTTTTTTCGACACGCTGCGATAGAAACAGATTCCCGATTTTAAAAGTCCACAAACGGAAATAAAAGTATACGTCGAATTTAAAATATCACGTTTGAAACTTAACTCATGTATGTGCGGGAGTAATAAATAGCCCGAATACGGGACAAGAGAAGTGAGCAAAAGTTTGATTTTCAATATTTTCCTGCGCCACAAAACACACAATTCCCTGCGCCACAAAACACGCAAAGTAAACGAGACAAAAATATACGTCGCCAGCTCAAGAAGGTTTAAAGGTTTAAAGCTGAAGGAGGATTTCAAAGCTCAGGAAGCTTTGCAATTATTAGTGCCAGTCACCACTTCTTACCTATGTGAACTGAGAGTCCAGTAACAGAGACGAAAACCCAACACTTTTAGCGTAGAATTAGAATTTTTGACTGAAGCTAGATGGTTGCATAATGAAAGTAACCCCAGTGAAATTTTGCCCCTTAACTCGCTCCAACCCTAAGAAATAGGGATTTAAAGCTTAAAAATCACACTATCTCGATAATTAATGGCCTGATCAAAAAATGTTTCAAACAAAAGTTGCTTGGTATAATAAAATACGTATAAAGTGATCTGTCGTCCAACCCCCTATCTTCGAAAATAGCGGCTTAAAAAAGATAAGTAAATTCGGGGATGATGTTTTCAAAGATAGGGGATTGGGCGACAGATAACTTTATATGTATTTTATTATTCCAAAAAACTTTTGTTCGAAACATTTTTTGATCGGGCTATTGATTATCGAGATACGGCAATTTTCAAGTTTTTCAACCCCTATTCCTTAGGGTTGGGGCGAGTTGAGGGGCAACATGTCATTGGGGTTACTTTCACTATGCAACCATTTAGCTTCAGTAAAAATTCTAATTCTACGCTAAAAGTGCTGGGTTTACCGTATCACGGGGGGTCGGTGGTGATCGCAAAGGATCTGCAAAAAGGAGGTGACGCTGCTCGTAACGTTTCCATTGTCCATTTCCAACGGCCATTTCCGTTGAGGGTGATCCGGAAGGAAAATTGAGCATATCTGTGATAATCGTAAGTGCCGGGAAGCTTTTTCGTGCGCGGTAGAACTTTTATCGGAAAATTGGATCAATACGTCAGATCTGTAATCCCGAATTGAAAATATGTACCATATCATCTTGAATTGACTTTGCAAATGTGGTAATAATTTTGTTGCAACTCTCTAAATCAAGGTCGAAACATGAACCAAAATGTGATTACTGAAAAACTTACTCCACTTTCCCCCAACACGTCGCAGCTAATGGAACCCATTTCATCGAACGAGAACATTGCACCAATACCGTGGCCCTTTGAAGACGCACCCTTCACAATCGGGATGTCCAGCGTTTTTTACCGCCACATTCATAGCACTACATGGCATGATGACTCCAGTTCCCGACGAGCCCCTTAACCGATTCTAGGTCTCGGTCAGTCGGTGCCTAAGCCCTAAGTTACTTTGAGGAACAGCCTTAAATGGCGCAATGTTGACCCCCCTAAGTAACCCAGTTGGGTACCTTCGTTTAGCACTACGTGTAAGAGTGTCTGGTTTTCTTGAAATGTTCGACGTTGAACAGCACCAAAACTGGGGCGAAAAATATATTGCAAATACAACCGTTCCATTTTATAAAACGCCTTGCCACATCGAATTTAGTGAATTCGCGAATTTGATGAACTTGAATGATCTTATTCCGTAGGTCATTGCATTCGTCGAAACAACCGCTATCAGGTGGTAGCTATAAAAACACGGTATTTCATTTCAAAAGTAAATGTGACCTTCGTCTTTTGGAGGCAATGTCATCTTAAATAAAATCGTTATCGACATCTGCTGACACCTTCTGGTCCATGCAGCTTCCGTTTGATAAACCTTGGAAATAATATCATTTAAAATGTTTTATTTTCTCTTTAAAAATCATGTTAGCATAACAAAAAAATTAATATCAGCATTATAGAAGAGTACAAGGTTCAATCAAACTTTCATCTAGCTATTTCTGTTATTTAAATAAAAAAGAATGTAAAGTTTGCGAGGTATAAATAATACATCACTCATCTGATCTGCAAGTCACGGGAACATTTAGTTATTTACCGTTAACATAACAAATTGAGGGTAACAAAGAGGGCCATGTGACGAGTTTGGAGAATAATTTTACTTCTTCAGAATCGGATCATGCAAAATTCACTTCTGCAAAATGCACTTTCAGAACGAGCCATCCCACGAAAAAAATGGTCAACACAAACAGTACGGGCTAACCGATTGTGGGCAACCAGTGTTGACACAACGTTGAAACAATGGTTCTGTCCTTTCTCAACCGATCCTTTATTCAAAGTCCGGCATCCAGCATAACGCCAATGTTGGGACAGTTCCGGTTAACGACCGAGAACCGACTGTTGGGGTAGGGTCATGGAGCCGACCGTGGATCAGCACTGGCCGCCATTAATAGTCCTACGCTCAATCCCGGCATCTGGTATTATACCAATGTCGGACCAGTTTCGGTTACCGCCGGAGAGCCGACTGCTAGGCTAGACTACTGGAGCCGATCATGGGCCAGTACTGTCCGCCATTCAATCCCCTACGTTAATTTCCAAGATTGACATACAGCAATGTACGAATGTCGGGAGAGTGTCGACAAACGATGGAGAGTCGACCATGGGCCAGTAACATTCCCCGTTAATTATGCCGTGCACAGCTCGCGAATCGCCATTTAGTATTGTATCGGTGTAGGTGAACGAACAGTGAGTCTATTGTCGGCTTTTCTTGCGATACTTAAGGGGCTATACCAATGTGAAAGCTGAAAATTCGGGTGTGTTTCGAGAATTTTTTGGAAGAAAAGTACTCAATTAAATGTTTCGGACAATTAAGAATATATTTGGCTATATTTGACCTATATTACATAATTTTTTGATAGAAAAATATTGAGATCCAAGCGACTTATGCGCTGTCTTCGGAGGCGCCAAAAAAGTTCCTCCACTGCTGACATAATTCCGGCCGATTGAGTAGCAGTAGATATTTTCAAAAATATCAAAATCTAACAAAATAGCCTAGCTATGAAATAAGTCTGTTTTCTTGCCTGTAAAACGGTCGTTTTTTTTTTCAATCCCAAATCGTCAATTTTCATCCAATCATCCAATATCCTACGTCATTGTAGAGTAAATATATTCAAGAGTACTCAGCTCAAATTTCTAGTCAATCGGATAATTGCTCTTTGAGTTACAATGTCAGCAAATTTGAAAAATCTCATTTCGAGAAAAACGCGTTTGACGATTTAACTATCGATTTTTGCAAGATAAAATGATAGAGATACGGCCTTGAAATTTTTACAGGATATTCTTGAAAATATAAACTGTCGAAAAAGGCAACACCAAAAATCGATTTTTTTTAAATGTGTCACACTGGTATAGCCCCTTGACTATTTTTTCTCCCAATCTTACCCTTCTCGCCCAATCGTATTCAAGAATTCGAAACTGTATGCTCGACAGGCGCGTTCACTGAGAAAAAATAATCGTTGAATGTACAAAATACATTTTGTTGTCTCGAAAGATTGTTGTTTTAATAGTTGCTCAGACATGCTAAATAAGGTACAGTTTACACCACAATACTATTTTACCACCAACTATGCTGTTTGTTATGCCAATCAAAAATCAAGTTCAACGTATTTAAAGATACATTTTGTTGAAACCAACTGAATTTTGGATGGATGAACGATTTTTTTTTCAGTCTGCAGTTTGTCGTTCTAACCTCAATTGCTTAGTTCGATTGACTGCGTGTTTGCGACAGTGTTACCCGAAAAAAAGACGCGTCGGACTATTTTAACCTATACACATTGGATATAAAATTGGATATAGAAAAAAAAACCTTCATTGCTCATTGTCAGTCGGCATTATCGGGTGTTCGCGTAGGTGTGACCAAAAAAAGACGCGTTAAAAGAAACATCATTGATGCGAATAACAATACGTAATTCACATTCGATCTCTCGTGTATCCGCATATCAGGTTTTCTGGTTTTTATTTTTCATTAATATTTTATGGGCGAAATAATTCTAATTATTCTATTATCTTATTACTATTATCACTCATAGTCAATATTCTCTCGTACCAACATTTACTTGTTTGAATAATGAATTAAAATATTTATGCAATTCCGACAGTTTTGTATTTATTGGTGCGTACTGGTGTATATATATATTAACAAAATACTGACATAATATAATATTGGTCGAAACTCGGGGCATTATCGAATTGATAATAGACCGGACCAACGTCGGTACGATATTGGCCGGAACTTGGGTCAACGTTGGCGCAAGCATCGGGTCTGTTTTAATTTGGGTTGAAACTTGGGTCGACCTTGGCACGAGCGTTGTCACCAATACTGGTATGATATTGGTTGTTACTTTGATCAACTTTGACTTTTGGCTAGTGTCGGGCCCGTTTCAAGATCAATGTCGGTACCATATCGGTAGGGGCCCGGGGATGTCAATTCGACAATGGTACATCAATGAACCCACACTTATGCCAGGGAATGGCTATCCATAGAGTAGCGGTGGCGCAGTGCTGTGCCAGTGTCGAACCAGTTGTAATTTTTTTCATGAGATGACGTCAAAATACTATCTCCAATCGCTGCTATTCAACTGGGGAACCTTTTAGGGGAAACTGGGAAAAACAACCTTTGGGGGAAACTGGGGAACCTTTTGGGGGAAACTGGGGAAAACAACCTTTTTTTTCAACCTGAGAGCTCATTGCGAGTAGTTGGGAAGTCGAAATCCCTCGCCGGGGTTTTTTTTATTGTTACCAGGCACAGGATTTCCAGTGTACTTGTGTGATTCACACGTTGTATTTGTCCATAATAGTGATATCAATTTTTTATTAGAATAACATGATTTTTTAAATAAAAATAAAACCTTTTCGGAGACAGTACGATATCCGGGTCGCCAAGTTTGACCGTTGATTCGTGGTATTTGAACGAATACAATGAGAATTTCAAGAATAAAAAAATTGCCGTTACGGCTTCCTTAAGGAATTATGAGCGCTTTTAGCGGTGATTGGAAATACGCAAAAAATCAATGATTGTTGATGGCGCATGGGTACAATATCTTAATTTTATCACAAATACTGGAAATTGACCGGGGGAGTTTTAAAAAGTATTTGTTTAATATTGCCTCAAGGGCAAAAAGTTTTTCTCTTGCTTGGCCGAGACCCAATTCGGCGCATGCAGGCCATTTGAGTTACCCAGAATACACCACGTGGAGGTTGCCTGCTCAGTATTCCTGGCTCTGATAAGGGCCGTTTTAGTGTTTCTTTGTAGGTATCTATGCGTTTGTTTGGGTTTGTTTAGGTTGGAGTCTAACAAGTCCGAAGAGGGATGAACCGTATACTTTTAATCCCTCTTCGGACTCTCAGTGATTAAAAGTATTACTTTACTCTATGTCTAGTCGCATCTATATAAGCAAGGAAAACATGGTAATGGTATTTAAGGCCTTAGGCCACAGTAACGGGTATAAAATCATGCGCAAATTTAACAATTTTTTTTCGTATGAAAAAGTGATTCGCTCATAAAATTCATTACACATCTATTTATTATGAATATCAAACTGTTAGAAAATATATATATATTTTTTTTCGATGTACAAAATGGCCGACTACTAGAAACTTCTCGAAACAGCGTTTTTCCAATTGGCGTGACAAATAAATTCAACAATTTTCACTCGATTCACTTCAAATTTAAAAGTGATGTTCCTAATTGCATTTCGCAGAGAAGTACGTACGGAATTTCTGATTAATCGAAAACGTTTTATTTTATGAGCAGTTTATGAGCACTTATAACGAAATGTTTCACTGAAAATTAATTTCTTAAGCTCAAATACCTACAACTTTTGAATAAAACAATTTTTTTTAAATTCCGTACGTACTTCTCTAGGTATTCTAATGTAGATTGACGAGAATTTTTGTTCTTTGTTCTAGGTGAAAAATTATGGATGCTAAATGTCACGCCACGGAGCGCCTAAAAAAAGATAACAAAAGAAAATATTAGTGGTGGACCATTTTGTACATAAAAAAAAATTTCTAACAGCTTGATATTCATACTAAATAGATGTGTAATTAATTTAAAGAGTGAATTACTTTTTCATACGAAAAAAATGTTCAATTCACACATGATTTTTGGCTTCTGAGACACTGTTGATACTATACATGTCCAAGTTACCTTGCCTGATGTTCCTTGAAATTTTCAAATTTGAAAAAAATCGTCATATTCGATAACTACCGAAAAATTCTAATTTTAACGCAAAATAAGCGAAATATTAACTTTTACTACATACTCTTCATATTTGGTTTATTTTGACTCGATGATCCTAAATTCACCGTCAAATCTTGGCGCCCCGGATATCGTACTCTTGCCATTTCACTCGGCTATTTTATAATACATTTCATTATTTTTGCGCAATTGATTGATGAAAAAAAAACACGACAAAACCATTGTTTGCATTGGAACGAATGACAATTATTTTCATGGTAAGCCAACATTTTTTCCCAAGGAAAAACAAACCAAAATGTTTTCGGGGGGATCTTTTCATTACTCCGCGTACTTTCTCAATACTTTTTCAAAGCTTTCGAAAGGGTATAGGCACGGTAGCCTCTCTCGCATTTAGGTACTTGGTGGCGAGACGCTGCGATGGCTCTTCACACCGACTGATTATTTTTCGTAATCGTCACTTATCAGGTCACATAACCATAGACGAGAAGTTATAGGCTATCGTCATAATCTCGCGTTAAGGATTGCCTGCACGCGAATTTCTTTAATTACGAGCACATAAAGACAGCTTAAAAATAATGAGTGATTGAGACAGGGCTCATCTCTTGTTTAGAAATTCATTATGGTTGTCAAAGGTTTAGCGCGCAGAGATTCCAATATTCGTTTTGTTATCCGGCGAGTTCGTATGTTTAAAAAAAATAGTATCATATACATAATCATTCTATTTGCAAAATAATATTTTTTGTTTTAGTCAGACCTAATAACTGGTGCTCGTGGAAAGTCTTTTAGCTACCGTGTATGTACGAAACATGTATAAGAAGTAGTGCGTCAGCTTAACTCTTTTGGCGAATGCTATCAGATGCTTACAAATTTCCTCAACACTTATTGTATTATTTTTCTAAAGCATAACTCTGATACGTCGTATTATTATTCAAGGCATACTCCGTTTTCAAAGCACGTGTTCGACTTTCTGTGTATAATTTAATTATTGCGCTTAGACTTCGTCTCCCCAAACAAGGTCAGAACGTTCTCTGGTTTTTTCTCCTCTTTTCTCTACTGCGCACTGAACCGAAATATGTGTGTTTAAGGGGTCTTCTCACTTTAGACGCTAAAAAGGCTATTTTCGTGAATTTTTTTGATAGGTTTACATTATAGATATTGATATCAAAGTTGCTACACTTCATAAATACACTTTCGAAATACATTGAAACAAATTTTTCAAAATTTATTTAAGTCACTTTTTATAGACGAAAATGGTAGTTAAAAAAGGTCCTAAAAAAATGTGGGTCTGCGCTGTTGATGAAATCTCGGACATTTGTCGAAAAATAAAAAAAAACGTGTTTTTTCACCGTTTTTGGCAACAAAAAATAGTAAATATCAAAATTTAAAAAAATCCTTCATGTCGTTGTAAAGAATATTTGGTCAACATTTCATAAGGATCGGTTCAGTAGTTTAATAGATTTTATCAACAAGCCATCGACAAACGTTGCTTCGAGAAAAACGGGTTTAAAGTTTGTTTGGGTTACAATACATAAAATTTAAAAAAAAATGTATTTCGAAAGTGTATTCATTAAGTGTAACAACTTTTATATGAATATCTATAATATAAACATATAAAAAAATCATGAAAATAGCCTTTTTTAGCGTCTTAAGTGAGAAGACCCCTTAATGTGAAAAAAAGGAAAATTATGATATGAAAAAACGGGCCCTAGGCAAAAAAGTATTGCCAGCATGGTCCTATTTCTGGACGGGGCTTTGGTGGATGTTCGGAAAAGTGCTGCTGTCACCACATTGTCATTAATTTGGATCGTGGGTCTTACACGTTCATTGTGCTGGATTGTGGATTATTTGTCTTTTTCGTAGATATTTCGAAAAAATGTTCGGGAAATTCTGCTCAATTCCCGGTTACAAGGCCTCAGGAGTATTTGTAGTTGCTTCGAGTGTGCATAAAAGTAGACGTTATTATCAATAGCATTGACGAGAAATTTTCTCCAAGAAACGTTCGGACTACGTGATAATCCACGGACACACTGATCATTCTTTAGAGCACGCAAACCCGATGGGAAATTGAATAATATCGCGCTAAAAGATGAAAAATTCATAGGCGATACATTCTCACTTGTATAAGTCTGCATTCATAAATTCTGGTACGGTTTGACGTTCAGTAATTGGTTTCTCCTAACTTCCGGGGCGTCCACAGCCCTCTTAAGGGAGTAATCTAGTCCGAAGACCAAAATTCCGGGCTTTTTTTTTGGGCTTGATAAAGAAAACATTTTTATTATACATATTTTACATTTTTTTAAATTGATGACACAAAAAAAATTTGTGCCGTCGAAATAAAAATTGAAAACGTTATGGTCCGCTAAGTTTAGCCGTGAAGGAAAAAAGGGTTGACATTATTCCAATGCTTCCATGCTTCCATTCATCCGAAACAGAAATGAAACCAATTTTCTTGATTAATAAGAATGCCATAATAGCAGCTACCAAAGAGAAGAACAAAAATATATTGGCGACTGTTTGAAAAAAGGTAATTGTGCGGCCTATTTTTTTTGAGTAAATTTTTTTTAATGGTAATAATAATAATTTTGCAATGTTCGATGTAGGAAGAATAGAGGGGTATAGACTGAAGGTCCATTTTAAATTTTAAGTCGATCGGACGCACAGAAATCGAGATATTATGCCAACGAGGTTGAAAAGAGTCGCTTTGAGAAAAACGCGATTAAAGTTTTGAGTACAATTTTAATATTTCAATATTATCATTTTGGGACGTTTTCCAAAAAAATTATACTTACCATCATAACTCGAAATCCTTAGACTTTGGACTAAGGTAAGCTAGGTTGGATATGTTCCTAACGAGGTGACTTATAACCCCCTTAAGGATTTGCATCGACTTCCGTAACTTAATGTTTTGGAAATTCTGCCCAATTCCTGGTTACGAGGCCACAGAGGTATTTTTAGTTGCATCAAATGTGAAGAAAAGCAGGCGCCGTTATCAGTAGCACTGACGAGGACTTTTCTCGAAGAAACGTCCCGACCACGTGATACTTTACAACCTCACTGCTCATTGTTAGAGTACGAAAACCCGATAGGCAATTGAATAATAACGCGTCAAAAGATGGAAAGTTCATGGGCAATGCATCGTCACTCGTATAACGCGGCGTACATACAGCGTGGCAACGTTCCACGTCCTTTTGTTTCGTCTTTCAACGCGTGCAACCAGTTTCGGCAACGTGCAAGCTGGAGTTCATTCACAGTCCACTTCACACGGGTAAAATTACGTATATATCAGTTAAAAGCCATGGGTAACATTGTTACGAAAAAAATGTTACACTACGCCGGTAACGCTGTTGATTCGCGAAAACAAATAATTTTCCCGACACCTGCCATACATTTCGTACTTTTGGAAAATTGTTTACATATTTTGTTCTGGTTTTTAAACGTGACAATAGAAAGAAACAGCTTTTGGCTACACGCTCCTGATCCAATTTCGTTTCACCAAGGGTTGCTGTCATGAAGATATTCCTGTTGATCGCCTTCCTCGCAATTGGTGGTGAGTGCACCCAGGATTAATCTCGTCGGCTTAAGGGGAGGTACCTGAGTAAACGGCGAGAAAAGCAGGTACACTTAGGGAATTTTTATCTCGAAAACTAATGTTTCGATTGGATACGGGTTTTTTTATTGGAAAATGTGTTGATTGAGGTCTGTTTAGGAATTTTTAAAAATAAATTCGTTGACTGGAAGCGATTCAAACGCGATTATCTCGAAACATAGTTTTCAAAGTCGGTGCCAGATGTATCTCGAAAACGGCTTGTCCGATTTTGTCCAAATTTGGATACAATATTCTGCGGTAGTTTTTCTCGTTCGCCACGTAGGAATTTTTCATTTGATTGAACCATTGCTTTTTTATGCATCGTGTATTCAATCCAAAATCGTCGAAAATTGCGCAAGAAAAACGAATGTTAAATTAAAACGGTTGCAATTCCGTCAAAAATGAAAATTTCCAAAAAAATTCTACGTGGCGAACGAGAAAAACTATCGAAGAATATTGTATCCAAATTTGGACAAAATCGGACCAGCCGTTTTCGAGATACATCTGGCACCGACTTTGAAAACTATTTTTAGAGATAATCGCGTTTGAATCGCTTCCAGTCAACGAATTAATTTTTTTTAATTCCTAAACATACCTCAATGTACATATTTTCCAATAAAAAAACCCGGATACAATCGAAACATTAGTTTTTGAGATAAAAATTTCCGAAGTTTACCTGTTTTTCTCGCCGTTTACTCAAGTACCTCCCCTTAAGATTTATTCACGGCCAAGCATTGTGGTTTTTTGCACAGACAGCGGTTGGCCAAATCATCGCAAGAGACCACAAAATCTCTTTACAGTAACAGATTAATTGATAGTGTAATAATAGAGCCACGTAATCACTTTGTCTTTATTTCTCACAATTGACATAACGAAAAAGAATCACAAACAACCAGATTCTCGCGTATGTGACCATTATGGTTGTAAAGAACGTTGGTACAGAGAAAAATTGTCAATTGTGTTTCGAAAGCAGTGTCAATCGAAAAATCTTTCACTTTTTTGGAATGGTTGCCCTTTGGAGATGACAATTCATGATTTATTCTACTCGGAATCCGTATGTAGTATTTTCAAATCGCCATCTCAGAGACGATCATTCCGAAAGTATTTTCCATCTTTTGGAGTTGTAGTGTTTGTGTAAAGCAACCGCAAAGATATTTCTTCTTCGAAGTGGACGCCTTTGTAATAAATACAACGCGTGAAAAAAATCGTCAGCAGGATATTGGTTTTTTCCTGTAAATTAAAAATCAGCAATCGTTGAAATTTGTGAGTCGGTACAGGCGAATAACAACCAACCTTCATGGAGTTTTTCAGACTAAAAAAAAATAGAAAACGCTCGTTATTTAAAGAAAATGCACGCTATTTTTTTTACTAATTAGACGGTACACAATCTCCAATGATTAATTTGCTTTGAAACCGATCGAAATATGGCCACGCAAAATACAAATGTATCGATAAATTGTTGATAAGTAACGAGTTATTCTGATTGGTATTGTCGTAGGACCAAGCGCCGCCCTCACAAGCGGAGTACCCGTACCAACCGAGGACGCATCGTTTTTTGTGTTGATAAGACGGGAAAATCGTCCCAAATGCGGTGGTGCGTTGATAAGTAAAAACCACGTTCTCACCGCGGAAAATTGTGTTGCAAATGAGCAACACCAACGGCATCCCGGGGTATCGGTGTTGATCGCTACGGATCTGGAAAACGCGGATGCTGCTGGTCGTCAGATTCTCCGTGTCCGACTACCACCTAACGTTAAAGGAGCCTCGACGCGAGAAATGAGCGTAGCTCTTTTAATAGTAAGTGAACTGAAGCTTTTTTGTGCACAGTACGAATTTGATCGGAGAATTGGTTCGATACGTGAGATCGGTAATCTCGCATTGTGGGATCTTCTCACTTTAGATGCTAAAAAGGCTACTTTCATGCATTTTTTAGTATGTTTATATTATAGATATTGATATTAATAAATACACTTCCGAAATATATTTAAAAAAAAATTATTGACGTCACAATTTATAGATAAAAATGGTAATTAAAAAAATTTCATAAAAATGGTAGGTCTGCGCCGTTGATGAAATATCGAGGGTGGATCATCCGCAATAATAAAATCAAACGGTTTTAGATTCAGTATGTTAAGGGGCTATACCCGTGTGAACGCTGAAAATTTGGGTGATTTTCGGGAATTTTTTTGGAAGAAAAGTACTCAATTAAATGTTTCGAAAAATTAATAATAAATTTGGCTATATTTGACCTTTATTACATAATTTTTTCATCGAAAAATATTGAGATCCAAACGACTTATGCGCTGCCTTCGGAGGCGCCAAACAAAAAGTTCCTCCACTGCTGACATGATTCCGGCCGATTGAGTAGCTGAAACCGAAAAAGGAAAAAATGTCGTTAAACTGGAAGGTATTTCCTGTACAATAACGTAGGATTTTCGAAAAATATCAAAATCTAACAAAATAGCGTAGTTAAGAAAAAAAATCGGTTTTCTTGCCTATAAAACGGTGGTTTTTTTCAATGCCAAATCGTCAATTTTCATCTTATTAAAAATATCCTACGTCATTGTAGAGTAAATATATTCAAGAGTACTCACTCCAAATTTCAAGTCAATCGGATAATTGCTCTTTGAGTTACAATGACAGCAAATTTGAAAAATCTCATTTCGAGAAAAACGCGTTTAAAGATTTAACTATCGATTTTCGCAACATAAAATGATTAGAGATACGACCTTGAAAATTTTACAGGATATTCTTGAAAGTATAAAATGTCGAAAAAAGCAAACAAAAATCGATTTTTGGAAGTGTCACACTGGTATAACCCCTTAATGACTATAGCGCATATCATACGATTTTTGATATATGCAAAAATAACAAAATGTCGGACATGTTTAAAAAAAAAAACAAAAAAAAACGTATTTGGACACCGTTTTTGGCAACAAAAGTTAGTAAACATCAAAATTAAAAAAAATCTTGATATGCGCTTTAGCTAGAGTTGTAAAGAACATGCGGTTAAAACTTCATAAGGATCGGTTCAGTAGTTTCGAAGATTTTATCAGCAAGCCGTCGAAAAACGTTGTTTCGAAAAAAACGCGTTTAAATTTTGTTTAGATTTCATAAATACATAAAAAAATTTTTTTACGTATTTCGAAAGTGTATTTATTAAGTGTAACAACTTTTACATCAGTATCTATAATATAAACCTATAAAAAATGCACGAATTCGCCTTTGTTTAGCGTGTAAAGTAGGAAGACCCCTGAAAACTGTGTACCACATGCTCTTGAATTCATCGACCGGTCATAATTCCGGTGCCACTCTCTAAATCTTCATTAATTTTCTCCCAATATGGCGCAGCTATCGGAATCCATCCCATCGTATGAAAACGTTGCACCAATATCGTTACCGACCGAAGACTTACCTGCTGCGAAACGATTTAAATCTCCACCGTCGCTGTCGGCCCAATTGATATTATTATCGGAAATTATGGACCCATTTCCCAGCGAGCCCCTCCAGCAATTGCAGGTATCGGTCAAACGGTGCAAAGGTTCTGACCTGCTATGCGGAAAACCCTCAGCCGTCGCAATGATGACTCCCGTAAGTAACCAAGTTGGGTAGCCTAGTCTCGACCTCCGAGTAAAATTGTCTGGTTTTCTTGGGATATTTGGTGTGTGAGAGCACCAAAGATTAAAAAAAACGCCTCGAAGATCTGACCGTTGTATTTTCTAACACACATTCATAATAGCCACATAGGATTTTGTGGCTATTATTCATGAGCTGACGAGATGAACTTATTCTCTCTATCGACTCTGGCTCCTCTAGTGAGTTCTGAGCTGCTTTGGATGATTTGTGTTTGGGAGTAACTGTCATTGACGGCAATGGTAGCAGTTGGTCCATTTACTTCGGGAAATGTCGCCGATGCTACGTTGTGTCGAATATGTTTAGCTGATGATGCGAAAACGCCTGGACCTACATCGAGTCATAACTTTTTGTTCGCTAAACCAAAGTCATCAACGATGATCATCATCATCGTTGTCATCAAGTCAAGTCACTAATCCATCAGCTCTTTGCATTACGTACATTTGGTTGGTTTTTCGGGAAGTCTTGCGCCGGACTAGTTCTAAATTTCACTTTTTCTTGAGATGGATACTTGTCTTTTGGTGTGAAAACAATTGTGCCGCGCTCCCCGTTATCCTCATGATGTCGTCCATCGGAAAGGGAATGGAATCATTGAATTATTCTAACGTATTTGTTGCTTGCGCGATGATAAATACGTCATACAGTGGGAGGTCCATTAGAAAATATGTCCAACAGAAGTCGCATTGTGAAGGAAGGTTCATAATATGATGATAACGATTTGTTTGTTGGTGGAGTTTTTTTAAATAAAAGAATGGTCATTTATTGTGAAAGAACGGTACTTTAGGTTTTATTCAAAGTATTGTCCATCGTTAGCCATTACTTTTTCCCATTTTCTGGCAGCATGTGGACACCGCGTCGGAAGAACGCTTCATCTTTTGATGCTATCCACAAATCGACCCAATTTTTTGTATCTTCATATGACGTCAAGTGCTGCTCTGACAAGCCGTGCGTCATCGATCGCAATAAATGATAGTCAGAGTCAATGTCCGGTGAATACGGCGGGGTAGAACTTCCCAATTGAGTGTTTCCAAGTAAGTTTTGACCTGTGCCTGGCAAGCAGCATTTCACATGTGCGAAAATCGGCGTTTAACGTTTCTCGGCTTCGGTTCATATGGAACCCAATTTCCTTGGTTTTGAATCATTCCCAACGATGTTAAATGATGTGAAATTGCTTGTTGAGTCACTCTAATGTAACTGCAAGTTCTTTTTGCGTTTAGCACGAATCTCCCACCAATAATGCTTCCAATTCCCCGTCTTCGTACACTTTCAGCCTTCCGCAACGTTCTGTCTTCGACGACTCACGACAACTTTTCTCATTTCAAACAGCCTCACCATATGCTTCTACAAGCAATCAAATGATGCTTATTTGGCTCAAAACTCGACATCTTCGCACGAAAATAATTGTGCGATGCTGATACAAAATCGCAAATATTTCAATGTTATGGTCTTGCCAGACGTCCAACCTTACGAAATGACGTTTTACAACCGACAATTTCAGCCATAAACTCCTGGTGGGACGATCGTTTGTCAAACGGTGGAGACTCATTTGTACTCCCAATAGTAGTCATTCCGTCGCTAATGCAGACCCAAATCTTCCAACTTCGAACACTTTCTATAAATGAATGCGAATTTGACGACCTTGAACGATCTTGTTTCGTAGATCATTGCATCCATGCCAACTGTCGCTATCAAATGGTAGTCACAGAAAGACAGAATTTCATTTTAAAAAGCAAATAAGACCACCGTGTCTTGGAAGCAACGCCACCTATAAAAACATCGTTATCACCATCTGCTGACACCTTCTGCACAATGTAGCTTCCGCTGGACACTTTTTTTTTCTGACACCCTAAGTTTCGAAGATATTGAAGGCGCTAATAGCCATTGGACGAGCCGGTATGCATACATCTCTGTACATTGCGTTATGCAATTTTTATTGCAGGTTGTCGAAGGTTCACCGCTCGTTCGCAATGGGACCCTCATAGGCATAGCCCTGGGTCGCCGGACAAAAGATGGTAAAAAGGACATGTATGCGGAGGTCCACAAGTACTGGGTGTTCATTTTTGAATCGATGTATACCACAGGGTTCTCGAATGCGAAAAAACAAAACAGAAAATTTAAGCTGCCACGTTTGGAACTTAACTACTGAATTTAAGACTAATAAATCACCTGAATACGGAACAAAAGAAGGGAGCAAATGTGTGGTTTTCAATATTTTCCTGCGCCGCAAAAACACAATTCCGCAATAGCTCGTGTCGCTGTTTTATTTTACACGTATTTTGGTTGTCTCGTTTACTTTGCGTATTGCCACTTTCAAGTATTCATATAAAATCCTTTACAAACTTTTCAAAAGCACGCTAAGTAAAAAAAATCCTCCCGAAAACATTATTGCTTGTTTAACCGTATAAAAAATTCTGATTTAACTCAAAATATGTTTTATTCAAATTCAAACAATGGCTTTGTTATATTTTTCATTTCAAATGTACGAAAAAGTGAAATAAATTTTTATGAAATTGCCAAGCAAGTTTACTAGAAATGTTGTACACGAAATTGCTAAACCTTAGGAATAATATTTTTTCCAAATATTTTATTTTCCACACAGGTACCACACAGGTACACTGGTCTTACACGTTCATTGTGCTGGAATATGGCTTATTGGTTTTTTTGACACATATTTGAGATTTAAAAAAAATGGGGAAATGCTGCTCAATTCCCGATTAAGAGGCCAGAGAGGTATTTCTAGTTGCTTCAAGTGGGTATAAAAGCAGACGTTTTAATCAGCATTGACGAGGACTCTTCTCGAAGAAACGTTCGGACTGCGTGATAATCCACGGACTCACTGATTATTGTCAGAGCACGCATACGCGATGGAAAATTGAATATCGTCCCTTGTATAACTCTGTCTACATCAATTTTGGCACCGTTTTACGTTCAGTAGCACGTTTTTTCTAACTCCCGGGGCGTCCACAGTCGTCTCGAGGCAGTATTCTACTCTGGAGGCCAAAATTTCGGGCGTTTTTTCGGGCTTGGTAAAAAGAGACGAAAAACATTCTCAGTATTCATACTTACTTTACATATGTTTTATTGATGACTTGCAAAAAAAAAAATGTTGTGCCATCAAAATAAAAATTGAAAAAGTTATGAGCATCCAAATTTAGCCATGAAGGAAAAAAAGGTTAGGGCGGTTGACATGATTGCAAAGCTAGGTGCGCAACTAAGTTCCCGGGTTTCACACATGGATGGCGCTAGCGACACATGTAGTCGGCATACAGGTCTGAAATTGGGTGTCTTTATAGCTTGGACATCTGTTAAGAATACCCAGCCGTAATATAAACAAATATCGCGACACAACCACCTTTTTTCTAACCTCGAAAATGTCAAAGTTTGTGCCAAATAAACAGCACTTGCGGGAAGCATTGCTTTTCTGCTTCAACTTTAAAAAAAACAGCAGCTGAAGAAAGTCGGTTACTTGAGGAGGCCTACGGCGAACATATACCGTCAAAAACAACGTGCGAAGATTGGTTCAAGCGGTTCAGAAGTGGCGATTTTGATCGCAAACATTTCCGGACGCCGATCTGCAAGCGTTATTGGATGAAGATGACACTCAAACAGAAGATCAACTTGCCAAGGCATTCAATGTGACTCGGCAATGTATTTCGAAACGTTTGCACGCCATGGGAAAAATTCATAATGTAGGAAAGTGGGTGCCGCATGAGTTGACTGAGAGCGAATGGAAAATCGAAGAGCCACTTCCGAAATGTTGCTTTTGCGGCAGTACAGAAAGAGTTTCTTGCATCGAATTGTTACTGGCGATGAAAAATGGATACATTTCGAGAATCCCAAACGCAGAAAATCGTGGCTTTCACTTGGCGAAGCGTCAACATCGACGGCACGGCCAAATCGCTTCGGAAAAAGACAATACTCTGCGTTTGGCGAGACCAGAAAGGAATCGTGTACTATGAGCTGCCGAAACCGGGCGAAACTGTCAATAGGCATCGCTACCGACAACAACTAATCAATTTGAACCACGCATTGCTCGAAAAACGGCCAGCATGGGACACGAGACACGAACATGTGATATTGCAGCACGACAACGCTCCGTGTCATCGCAGTTCCATCGTCCAGGACACCATAAAAACACTGAAATGGGATCTGCTACCGCATCCGCCGTATTCGCCAGGCCTGGCCCCTTCAGACTATCACTTGTTCCGGTCGATGGCGCATGGCTTGCGTGGGCTACACTTGGCCAATTACGATGCAGTAAAACATTGGTTGGACGAATGGTTTCAGTCCAAAGATACGTCCTTTTATCGTCGCGGTATTCATGTATTGCCAGAGAGATGGCAAAAATGTGTAAATAGCGAGGGACAATACTTCGAATGAACCATTTTTTGTATTTGTCTTGAAATTTTCGATTTTTATGTTGGTAAACAAAAAACCCGGAAACTTAGTTGTGCACCTAGGATTGACCTGAACCAGAAATAAAACCAATTTTCTTTATCAATGAGAATGTCATAATAGCAGGTATCAAGGAGAACAACAAACATTCCATGGCGACTGTCTGAAAAAAGTTAATTTCGCGCTCGATCTTTTTAAAGTAATTTTTTTTAATAGTAATAGTAATAATTTCGCAGTGCCCGAGGTAGGGACGATAGAGGGATATACAGGGTGGACCATGTAACGTGACCACCCAAAATGTCGCCGTTGCCTTTAGAGTGACGAAAAAAATGCCAGGAGCTAATTTGATCGATCTCGAAGGGCTGATACAGTGGTGAAACATTCATTTTTGTCAAGGTCATAGTTTTTGCGTTCGCAAGGTCATCAATGGTTTTTCAAATGGGAACACGTTTTTTTTCTTTTTATTAAGACGTTGTAGTTGATATTTAGACGAATCCAACGACGATATGATATTATGACCTTGAAATGATTGTTCACTAAAATTTACGTGTAAAAACGGGAAATCGTGATGGTATTGACAATAAGAATATCCGAATAATGTAATTGAATTTTTTGTGCAGAAAATTTATTGTAACAAATGTTCGAAGTGATGGCCATTAACCTTGACACATTTTTGAAGACGTCGGATGAATGCTTCTCTTAACCTTCGAATAGTTTCTGGTGTGATAGCGGCGCATGCTCTTGTAATTGGTTCTCGTATGTTCACCGAGGTCGTAGGAATATCATGGTGCACACGATCCTTTATACAGGGCGTACACAAATTACGTAACGCAACAATTCCCAATGTTTGACCCCCCCCCCGTCACCCCACGTAGCGGAACCGTAACGCTTGGCCAGAACCCCCTTATTCCGCCCTATTCCGTTACGTAACGGGTGCTCTGTCATCAATAATTGCAATTTTTTTCATAGACATAACTAAATACGAAAGGATCGGGCTTATACTCATTTTATGAAGTATATATTCATCTATTTTTATACCAATTTTTATGACATACTTCGTTTCAAAGCACATGCTCGACTTGGTAAATACGATTTAGTTAATGCGCCTAGAATTCGTCTCCCCTAGCGAAGTCTATGCTCCTATGGAGGTTTTTTTAAAGTGAAATTTGAAAAAAATGGTGGTGGTTTGGACAAAAAGTATCAAATTTACCCTTTTTTCGACAGTTTTTCGTAAAACACTAGGATGATGAAAAAAAGCTTTCATACCAACATAAGGAATGCCGTGAAGAATGTTTTATTAAAATTTCAACCGGATAGCTTGAAAACTCTTCCTTTGAGACTGGCCACCGTTTTGAAAAACACCATGCCGAGAAAAACGCGTTTAAAGTTCTAAGAGTTGTTAAGAAAGGCTGTAGCGACCGAAATAATTCGAATTTCTGTCAAAAAATTTGACAGAACGTTTATAACCGTGTATACTATCGGATAATGCAAAAAAAAAACGATTTTTTGAAAACTTTACACTGTGATGTTTCCTTAATTGATAGTGAAATAATAGAGCCCATAAGTATTTGAGTCCTTATTTCTCACAATTGACATAACGTAATGTAACCATATAGAGCAAGATTTTCTTGCATCCGACATACTTATTATTTGACGTTATTGCTCTCATATGTAAGCATTTTTGTTATGACGAACGTTGGAACGCCTTACAACATCGTCAATTTTGTTTCGATACACGTTTCAATTGGAAGACCCTTATCTTTGCTGGAATGTTCGGTCTATAGAGATCAGTGTTGGGCGTTAATCAATTCAATTTTCAATCAGTTCATTAATTTACTGAATAAGTAATTGCATTAAATTTAATTGCAATTAATATGAATTGCAATTGCACTATTAATTGCATATTGCAACTAATTTATTTGGATTAATCCATGTTAATTGCAACTCGCAATTATAACAATTGGAATTAACTTTTTAAATTGTTCTAAGAAACAATTAAAACTAACAATTAACCTATTTAACTTTACCGATATCAGATAAGAAGATTTATATTTTATTATTATTGATTATTGCTTATATTATTGATGATTAATATCAGTATTTTATTTGCTACTCACATTCGTATTTCGATGACTTACAGATTTGTTCTGATGCCACTCCTCGCCTTACACAATAGTCAGTTTCAATTGTTAGTTTTTTCATCAAATACATTAAAAAGATTGAAAATTCATTAGGTTGTAATTGTGGAAAGTCGCGATCAACAATTGGTTAATTGTTAATTGCGATTACAGCAATTAACAATTCATTAATTGTTAATCGTGAGTTTTCACAATTACAATTAATTAATTGTGAATTTTTATAGTCGTGATTAACAATTAATTAATTATTAACCTTTAGTTACGCTAGAAATTCAATTTTGCCCAACACTGATAGGGATACCAATTCTTGCTTCGTCCTACACCAAATCCGTATATTTTTAATTCGTCATCTCAAAGACGATTATTACGAAAGTATTTTTTTCTCTAATGGACAATTCGTCCATTAGATCCATTAGTCGTCGTGTTCGTGTAAAGCAACTGTAAAGATATCTCTTCTTCAAGTTTGCTGCCTTTGCATTAAAAACATCACGTAAAGCTTTTGTTCAGATGGATATTGATTTTTGCCTGCAAATTAAAAATCAGCGATTATAAATATTTGTAACGCGGTACAAGTGAATGAGAACCAACATCCACGGAGTTTTTCGAAAAAAAAAAACAATAGAAAACGCTCGCTTTAATTATTTAATAAATCCATAATATGCTTTTTACAAATGGGGCCCGACAACAACTCCAATAACTTTTCTTCAGCCCTATTTTCGAGGGTGCGTTTCACCCCTTAAAAATCGGGTTCCCCAGATATAAAAAATAAGTATCACCTATTTTTACCGATTCTACAAACATGCCAAATTTAATCGAAATCGGAGACTTCGACCTGAAGACCTTTCCTTGTTGATCAGGAACGTAACGAAAACCTAAACGTGGCTGCCGAAAAACTTGATTCATTTGTTCTCAATACGCCGCAGCTATCGGAATACATCTCGTCGAATGTGAACGTTGCACTGATACCGTTGCCAATTGAAGAGGAGTTTCTAATTGGAGCCTATTTCTCTACTGAGTTTTTATGTTCACCATGGAAGAGAACGTTGTAGTTCAGTAAAAGAGACGACAACCCAGCACTTATAGCGCAGAATTTGAATTTTTGACTGAAGCTAGACAGTTGCCTGCTGAAAGTAACCCTAATGGAATTTTGCCCCTCAACTCGTCCCAAACCTAAGGCATAGGGGTTGAAAACTTAAAAATCACCGTATCCCGATAATTAATAGCCCGATCAAAAAATATTTCAAACAAAAGTTGTTTGGAATAATAAAATACGTATAAAGTAATCTGACATCCAATCCCCTAGCTTTGAAAATAGCGGCACAAAAAACGCGAGAGCACCACTGACCCAGACAAGGACGCATTAGCCCCGAATTTTCCAATCGTTTTCGTGCCGCTATTTTCAAAGAAAGAGGGTTGGACACCACACAACTTTATACGTATTTTATTATTCCAAAAAACTTGTGTTTGAAACTTTTTTCGATCAGGCTATTAATTATCGAGATACGGTGATTTTTAAGTTTTCAATCCCCATTCCTGAGGGTTGGTGCGAGTTGAGGGGCAACATTTTATTGGGGTTACTTTCAGTATGCAATCTTCAGTTGCAAGTCACCTTCAGTTAAAAATTCATATTCTACGCTAAAAAGTGCCGGGTTTTCGTGTTTTTTACTGGACTATAGTCCGTCAGCTCAACTCTGTTCGCAAATGCTATCAGATGCTTACAAATTACCTCAATACTTATTGTGTTTTTTTTTTCTAAAGCATAACTCGTCGTATTACTAATACGTCGCACGATTGTTCGAGGCGTACTTTGTTTAAAAGCACGTGCACGACTTTCTGTATATAATTTACTTATCGCGCTTAGACTTCGTCTCCCGCGACTAGGTCAGACGGTCCTCTGTTCTTTTCATCTCTACTGCGCACTTAATCGGAAGATATTTTTAATACGCAAAAAAGGAAAAGTATGATAATACCTTCATATTGGTAACAAATGTTGGAATCCTACCGAGATTTCTTGTCAGTTCCGAGTCGGCTTTCAAGTTTGAATCCACTTTTCTTGCAATACATAATGTATTTATGTATTGACCATCTGCTGAGACCATCTGCTGATTGGATAAACGGGACATTGGGGAATAATGAGGTTCTGCTTCCGTAGCACAATTTCTAGACCGGACATTGGTGGATTTGTCGAAAACGGCTACTATGACCACATATTAGTAATTTGGACCGTGTGTTTTACAAGTTCATTTTACTGGAATATGGATTGTTTACCTTTTTTTATAATTATGTCGGATTAAAAAAAAACGTTTTGGAAATGTCGAATTTTAAAAGAATTTCCAAAAACTTTTATTTTATAATTTTACATATTTATTAAAAAGGTGAATAATCAATTTTCAAGTAAAATAAACGTGTAAAAACTGCATCTACAAAACCTTCCATGGCCTACAGCAACTACAAAATCTTCTATGGCTTCGTGGCCACAGAGGTATTTGTAGATGCTTCAAGTGTGCAGAAACGTAGGCGTCGTTATCAATAGCATTGACGAGGACTTTTCTCTTTCTCGAATAATCACGCGCCAAAAGAGGAAAAATTCATTGCCAATGTACCGACTCTTGTATAACTCGGGGTATATGAAGCTCGGCAAAGTATTACCCCCCAGTCATTCGTTTCTTTATTCGACTCGGCCAACCAGTGTCGGCCACGTGCAACCTCGGCTGCGTACAAACTCCAATCCCATCAGGGTCAATTACACACGTCAAATTAGGTATATATTAATTAGAAGCCGTGCGTAACATTGTTATGAAGATCAAATAAAAAGTATATAATTACGCCAGTTACCATGTTGAGTGGCGAAAACAAATAGTTTTTTTTTGGTACCTGCAGTGTATTTCGTATTTTTGAAAAATTGTTTACACACCTCTTCTGGTTTCCAAATATGACAAAAGAACAATTCGGCTTTTGACTACAAGCTCTTGATCCAATTTCGTTCCACGGAGGCTCGCTGTCATGAAGATAATACTGTTAATCGTATTCCTCGCAGTTGGTGGTGAGTACACCCAGAATCAATCACGGCAGCTTGAGATTCAAGTATTCGCGGCCAAGCATGGGAATTTTCTGTACAGACAGTGGTTGGAAAAACCGTCGCAAGGGACCATAAGGTCTCCGCTAATCGTAACAGATTAAGGGGTCTTCTCACTTTAGACGCTAAAAAGTCTATTTTCATAAATATATATTTATTTAAGTCACTATTTATATACGAAAACGGTAGATAAAAAAATCTCCTAAAAAATATAGGTCTGCGCTGTTGGTGAAGGGAAGGGTAGGGGTTTCAGCGTGAAAAAAAAAACCATTTTTTGCGAATTTTTTTCATCTATACGGATCGAGTAAATTTATTGAAACCTTCTGTGCATTGTTAAGTGTCATTTTTAGAATATTCCGTGAAATTTATACGCGAAAATATCCACAAACAAGCCGGTGACGAAGCTTTTCCAAGAACGCCTTTGGAAAAACACGATTTGCGGTGTTCGCTGTACCTCAGCTAGAAATTATCTGAAATCAAGTACCACTAAAATTTAGTCAAATTATCATCAAATCCTTCCCCAACGGTCTTTGATAATTTTATTTTTAATTTCTAAATTTTTGGTGGTCATGTAAAGTGAAAAGTGCTATTTTTCACGAAAAATTCCGCCATTTTGGGCGTGGAAAAACCCCTCAATGTAAAAAAAAATCTCAATCTAACCGTTGGGGGGAGGTATTTTATATGTAGAAAGTGTGTACCAAGTTTAAAATAAATCGGTCATGTAGTTTTCAAATGGAAGTGAACACGGACTTTGAAAAAGTGGTTTCGAGAAAAACTTACTATTTTGGCGTACAAATTTCACAGAATGTTCTTGAAATTACACTCAACAATGTACAAAACGTTTCAATAAATTTACTCTATCCATATACATGACAAAAATTCGCAAAAAAGTTTTTTTTTCACGCTGAAACCCCTCCCCGCCCCTGAAATCTCGGCGATGGACCATCCTGAACAAAAAAAACCAAACGGTTTTAGATTCACTATGTAAATGGCTATAGCGCATATCATACGATTTTTTATATATGCAAAAATAACAAAATGGCGGACATTTTTCGAAAAAAACAAAGAAACTTGTTTTTTTCACCGTTTTTGGCAAAAAAATTGAAAATATCACAATTTAAAAAATTTCTTAGTATGCGCTATAGCTATAGCTCATAAATAATATGCGCTACAGCTGTAGTGCGTAAAGAATACGTGGTTGAAATTTAATAAAGATCGGTTCAGTAGTTTTGAAGATTTTATCAACAAGCCGTCGAATTACGTTGTTTCTTTGGTTAAAAGTGAGCTACAATCGCCATCCTTGGTGCGTTGTTCCTAAACGTAAGAATACTAGTGTAAAAACACCGGGAAAGTTGTGGATTAAAATGCCAATTGATATAAATATAAGGAAGACTTGGTTAAAACTTGCGCGAAGTGTTCCAAAGTCACAGTCCGAAAAAAACTCATTTGTTCTTTTTCGAAGTACATACAACTATTTAAAAATTTGCAATTAACTATAATAAACGAGACTATATAGTTGTTGAAGCTTTCTTTCATAGGTTAGAGAGTAATACGTCCACCGCTTTCTTTGTTTACTATGTCAATGACGTCACGTCGGTTTCTCATGTTCGTTGAACAGATAGAACAAGAATTTTTTCAAAAATCAATTATACAATTTATTTTGTTTTTTTTTAAATAAATTAAAACCAACATTATTCGATTGCTTATTGCGCAAAATACCTTATTTAGACATTCTTACTATTTTTCTTACGTGGAGTAAAATAACCTATTTATGAGTCGCTACAAAAAAACGAGAACCAACATCTACCGAGTTAAAAAAATATATAAGACGCTTACTCTAATTATTTAAATATTCCATATATTGTCTTTTATCAACGGGGTCCAACAATATCTCCAATGATCAATTATCTTCGAAACCGATCGGAATATGGCCATTTGATGGTACCAACGTATGAATAAACTGTCAATCAATAGCAATGGGTCATTCTGATCGGTATTGTCTTAGGAACAAGCGCCGCCCGCATGAGACGTGTCGCAGGGGGAGAACCGATACCAACCGAGGACGCATCGTTCCTTGTGGCGATAACCCGGGAAGGTTGGCGCAGATGCATTGGTACGTTAATATCTAATGATCGCGTTCTTACCGCGGGACGTTGCGTTGTGGATGAGAACGCCAACCTGCATCCCGACCTAAGGGTGGTGATGGCTGAAAGACTGCGAGACATGCATGCTGCTGGTCGTCAAGTTGTCCATGTCGAATTGTCCCGTAGCGTTACCGGAGCACAGACACGAGATATGAGCATTGCCGTTTTGTTCGTAAGTGAACGCAAGCTTTTTTGTGTACATAGCATCGTTGATCGGAGAAATTGTTTGTTATGTGATCGGTAATCCCGTATTGAAACTGTGTAGCATTTAAGGAGTCTTCTCACTTTAGACGCTAAAAGCTGCTATTTTCATGCATTCTTTTGATACGTTTATATGACAGATATTGATATAAAAGCTGTTACACTTAAGGCGTTACCCCCACTTGTAGCGCAAAAAGGCCTATTTCATGAATTTTTTAAAAAGAAAACTACAAAACTTTTTTAATCGATCAATATGCCATCTTAAACAACACATCTTGAAGAACTTTCAGTAATTTTTTTATTGAAAAATATTACATTGTTTAGTGGCAAATGGCCGTCAATGTAATAATGTTTTTATATACACGGTTTGCGGTGACCAACATTGCGGCGAAGTGGATCATCTGAAAAAAAATGCGGATGGATTTAGTCAAATATAAGTATAAACTAGTCTTTAATCGAAGGATTTTAAAAAATATTCATTTTTCACAAAATGGCGGACGGTTAAAGTTAATGGTTTGATTTTAACGAAAAAAAACGGCCGTTTTTTGGCTATAAAACGGCCATTTTTTTCGAAAAAAAAAATCGAACGATTAAAGACTACATTTTTATGTATTAAATAAGCCTGCGAAATTTCAAGAAGATCGGTTCATTAGTGTTCGAGTAATCTTGGTCACCGACTTCAGAAATGCCATTTTGAGAAAAACGCGTTTAAAGTTTCAATTTCCGGTCGTTTACACAACGGATTCTTCTCTTTCAACGCTCATATCTCAGTCAATTTTGTTCGGATCGACTTGAAATTTTCAGGACATATTCTCAGATACTTATACTTCAAAAAAATGCAATAAAAAAATCGATTTTTTCAAAATCGCAAGTGGGGGTAACCCCTTAATAAATACACTTTCGAAATACTTTAAAAAAAAAATTGTATGGTTTTATGTAACCCAAATAAATTTTAGACGCGTTTTTCTCGGAATAACTTCATTCGACGGCTTGTTGATAAAATCTTCGAAACTACTGAACCCATCCTTATGAAATTTCAACCACACATTATTTACAACTATTGCTATAGCGCATATTAAGGATTTTTTCGAAATGTTGATATTCACTTTTTTTTGCCAAAAACGTTGAAAAAAACGTTTTTTTTTGTTTTTTCGAAAAATGTCCGCCATTTTGTTATTTTTGCATATATGAAAGATCGCATGACATGCGTTATAGCCACTAACATACTGAATCTAAAACCGTTCGATTTTTTCGTCTCCGATGAACCATCTCCGATATTTCATCAACAGCGCAGGCCTACAATTTTTTTAGGATATTTTTGGAACTATCTTTTTCGTCTATAAATAGTGACTTAATTAAATTAAATTTGTTTAAAATTTATTCCGAAAGTGTATTTATTAAGTGTAACAACTTTTATATCAATATCTATAATATGAAACTATCAAAAAATGCATGAAAACAGCCTTTATTTAGCGTCTAAAGTGAGAAGACCCCTTAATCTTAAATTAACTTTGCGGATTGGGGCGTAATTCGGTTGCTTCTCTCTAAATCGGAGGTGTCACATAAACCTAAACGTGGCGTCCGAAAATATTGATACATTTGCTCCCAATACGTCGCAGCTATCGGAACCCATCCCATCGTATGAAAACATTGCATCAATAACGTTGCCAACTGAAGACGTATTGGATGCCCGACCATTAGGATGTCCAACGTCGCTGACAGCCCAGTTGATAGGAATAAGGAGCGGGCTGCATCCATTTCCCGATGAGCCCATCCACGAATTGCAGGTTTTGGTCGAACGGTGCGAACTTCCTAACGCGTTTTGTGGTACAGCGTTGGACGGCAGAATGACCTTCGTAAGTATCCAAGTTGCGTAGCCTGGTCTCCCACTTTGAGTAATATTGTCTGCTTTTCTTGGGTCGGTTGACTTTTGACAGCTGCGAAGCTTCAAAAAAGAAATGGGCCCAAGATACAACCGTTGGATTTTATAACACGCGTTACCACAGCGGTTTTTGTGGCTGTTATCCATGAGCCAACGAGACGAACTTATTTTTATTTAACGTTGCCTCAGCTGGTATGAATATTAGGGTCGGAGCCTACTTTGGCTTTTCCAGTGAGTTCCAAACCACTTTGGATGATTCGCGTTTAGGAGTAACTGTCATCGACGGTAATGGTAATAGTCGGTTCGATCACTTCAGGCCATGGTATCGTTGTTACGTTGTAGGGAATCTGTTTAGCCGATGACGCCGAAAATGCCTGGATTTACATGGATCCGCAATTTTTTCGTTCGCTAGGCTCTGATTCATCAATGATCAAGTCATTCGTTCAACAGCATTTTGAGGCGGGATATACGAGGGTGGGGTGAAAAGTTTCCGACCTGACCAAGAAAAACGATGTTTAAACATTTTTTTTTGCTTTATTTTTCAACATAATCTCCATCAACACTGATACATTTCTCATAACGGTGTTCTAATTCAGTTATACCAGTTTTAAATGTAGATTCGTCAAGTTCCTCAAAATACTGATTTACAGCTTCGATAACTTCTTCGTTGCTCTTAAATCTTTTTCAGGAGTGTAGTGGCGGACCCATGTCTCATCAACAGTTATGAATCGACGCAAAAATTCGTTTGGATTACGCCTATACAGCGCCAAATTGTCGGTAGAAATGGTTTTTCGAAGCAGTTTTTGGTCGAGCGTTAGCAAACGCGGCACCCACCTTGCACACAGCTTTTCCATGTTCAAATGGTTGTGCAAAATATTTCGCACACGTTTAGCTGACATCCTACAGGTCTCACCTATCTCATACACTTTCAACCTGCGGTCTTCCAACACTATTTTATGGATTTTTTCAATCATCTCTGAAGTTGTGACTTCAACGGGCCGTCCTGAGCGAGGCTCGTCAGAGGTGCTCACACGACCCATTTTAAATTCACAAACCCACTGCTTAATAGTTGAATATGATGGGGAGGAGTCTCCTAGTGTTGAATCCATCTCTTCTTTTATTTGTTTTCGTGTAAAACCTTTCAAATGGAAGTATTTGATGACAGCACGTTTTTCCAATTTTTCCATTTTTACGAAAACAACGGAAGCGTCTCGCGCAATGTGTTCTCAAACGCAAACTAACGTAGCGATTGGGCTGAAACTGTACATACAAGCTCGGTAGGAATGGTACTGTAGGACGCCGCTCCAAAACTAGACCTAGTGGCACCATCTCTTGGTCAGGCCGGAAACTCTTCACCCCACCCTCGTACATTTGAACAGGAAAAAAATAAGCAATGTTGAGAGATTTGTTAAGCTAAGAAATAATTATTCTACAATTATCAAACTTTAGGTATACTTTAATAGTATATTGACGTATACAAAACAATTAATTCATCATCAAAATGGCGGAGCTGTGGCAGAGTGTTACATCAAGGTCGCCGCGGGAGTTGCGAATAGGGCTTCCCGTAGCCTTTGATTTGCAAAAAAAGTTCAAACATTTTTTCAGTTAGAACATGTATAGTATATATGTGACGGTAATTAAAATGAAGGAAATGCAAACTTAAAAAAATGGTACGCATTTACAATAAAAAATGAACATTTCATGCAAAATTTCTGTAAAATGTGGTTTAAAAGAGTAGTTTTTTTTTTCAATTTTTTAAAAACAATTCTCGCTAAGTAGAAAGTACCAATAGTATCAATATTTCTACCAAGTTTCAACTCAATCGGCTTAATAGTTTTTGAGTAATCCTGCACGCCAATTTCGATACCGCAGTTATGAGAAAAACGCGTTTGAAGTTCACGCCTAGTCCGAATGCGAGCGGTGAGGCACAGCCTTGACTAGCTGTAACGTTTGAAGTATTTCGAATTTTGCTTTGAAACTTTGGGAAAATATTCTACATATATAGTTCCATCGTTTAAAGAAGAAAAAAAGCAATCGATTTTTTTATCGTTGTCAATGTATATCCCACCTTAAGTCGGTAGTAGCGTCGACGAGCTTGTTTTTCAAAGAATTTTTAGGAATTCACTTCGCTGAAACTATCAAACCTACAGTGCCGGGATTTTTGACGCATATTAAGACATGTTTCAACTAGCAACACAAATTTTTATGAAATACTTTATTGAAATATATCCAAGTTATGCGCTGTTATGCCGATCGTGGCGTGAGACGCTCGTCCAATCGGCCGCACGGGTTGTGGCGATCCTAGTCGACTGAAATAGAAGAACAATTTTTTTTTAATCCCAGAGAAGTACGATTACAGAGTACAGAGAGTAAGAATTTCTGATTAATCGAAAACTTTTCATTTTATGAGCAGTTATAACGAAATTTTTCACTGAAAATTCATTTCTTGAGTTCAAATACCTACAACCTTTGAATAAAACAATATTTTTTAAATTCCGTACGTACTTCTCTAGGTATTTTAATGTAGATGGACGAGAATATTTTTTTTTGTTCCAGGTAAAAAATTGTGGATACTAAATGTCACGCCGCGGAGCGCCTAAAAAAAAGATAACAAAAGAAAATATTAGTAGTCGGCCATTTTGTACATTGAAAAAAAATATATATATATATTTTCTAACAGCTTGATATTCATATTAAATAGATGTGTAATTGATATTATGAGTGAATCAATTGTTCATACGAAAAAAAATTGTTTAATTAGCACATGATTTTATACCTGTTACTGTGGCCTAAGGCCTTAAGCCTCTGTAACTATGGGAGTGCTACGAATTTGATATTAATATTTTCGAGACACGTTATCAGAACCCCAAATTATAAGAAAATGCAAAAAACAAAACGAATTTTTGATGTTTCTAGACGATAATAACGCCTTAAATTACGGAAATTTGGTCGGTTTCTCGTGAACTTTTGTGCCGAACTAGAAATAAATTAAACTTTTTCTTGATAATGGATACCTTTCTCGTCTTTATGGTGCGAACACAATTTGGCCGCGCTCCCCGTTATCCTCATGATTTTTTCGATCGGGGTGGGAACGGAAATATTGAATTATTCTACCGTATTTGTTGGTTGCGGAATATTAAATCCGTCATGTAGCCAGTGGTCCAATCAAAGGCGTTTCCAAAGGCGGGTAGGGGCAGCCCCGCCACCTCCGGAGATTCGGAAACATGTATATGAGGGTCTAAAATGTCTAAAATTCGTATTCTTCCCACCATCCCAGCCCCACCTTGCCCCCCCCCCTTCCTGGACCATCAACTGACGATGCCCTTGTAATGTATCTAAAAAATGTATCTAGTACAAGTGGCATTGTGCACGAAGGTTCCTCAGATGATGATAACGATTTTTTTAGGCGGAGTTTCTTACGAGGTACGAAGCTCACCGAATGAAATGCTGTGTGTTTATGTCTCCCATCTGACAGCATCTAGTGACAGCACCATTATGACAGCATCTAGTGAGACGAATACGGTAACCTACTACACAAGGTTATCCCAGGTCGTTGATGTCAATTCAGTCTCTAAAAGGTGTTTGAATTGATGACCACCGGCATCACGGCACTATCGTAGTCTTACCGTCGCCACTTGAGTTGCACGTCTCATAACTTCAAACACCTTTCATAAACGAAAGCGAATTTGATTATCTTGAAAGACCTTATTTCGTAGGTCATTGCATTCGTCCGAACAGTCGCTTTCAGATGGTAGACCTAAGAACACAGCGTTTAATTTTCGAAAGCAAATGTGACCTTCTTATCTTGGAAGCATCACCACCTGCAACAAAATCGTTATCACCATCTGCCGACACCTTTTGCACAACGCAGCTTCCGTTGGGTACATCTTTTTTTCTGACACCCATAGTTTTGATTATATTGAAGGTGCTAACGGTTACTAGAGCGGAATATTATACACATCTGTATAATATTGCTTTACACAATTCTTATTGCAGGGCGATGAAGGTGCACCGCTTGTTCATAATGGGAGGCTCATAGGCATAGCCCTGGATCGCGAGTCGAATGATGGGAGAGACTTGTATGTGGACGTCCACAAGTACTTGGAATTCATTCACCAATGGCTGTAACCGACAGTCTCTTCCATCTATAGGAATTTGAAGAAGGAATAAGAAGACATATTAAAAATGTACGATAGTAATAAATCACCCGAACACGGGAGAATGGAGTAAAACTTTGACTTTCAATATTTCCCTGTGCCAAAAAATACAGAGTTCCTTAATGGCTTGTAGGCTGCTTCATTGGACACGTATTTTTTTGTCTCGTTTCCTTTGCGTTTCGCCACTTTTAAGTATTTCAATGCAAAATAAAGTTTGACAATTCTATGTATATGTTACTCATTTGAAAACTTGTGAAACGTTTAAAAAGTCCGCCTAGTAATAAAAAAAATCCTCCCGAAATCATTGTGGTTTGTTTTACCTTATAAAATTTTTTGTTTACCCCAAAAATAATAATTCGTTTCAATTCAAACAATGATTTTTTTATTTTGTTTGCATCAATCGATGTGGCGGAAAATGAAATCACTCATAAAATAGCCAAGTACAATGTAGGTATTGTGTAAGTGTACAAGCAATGTTGTAGGTACAAGCAATTGTTACACCTTGGAAATAGTCTTATTAATCATGTTTGATTTTCACTTTAAAAAATCATGTCATTATGAGAAAAAATTGATTTCAGCATTATAGAAAAGTACAATGTTTTAACCACACAAGTACACGGAAAATGCTGTGCAAAGTCTCGGCGTGCATGGTTAAGGGGTCTTCCCACTTTAGATGCTAAAAAAGGCTATTTTCATGAATTTTTTTCATAGGTTTACATTATAGATATTGATATAAAAGTTTATACACTTAATAAATACACTTTTGAAATACATTTTTTTTAAAATGATATGAATTTATGTAACCCAAACAAACTTTAAACGCGTTTGATTCGAAACAACGTTTTTCGACGGTTTGTTGATAAAATCTTCGAAACTACTTAACCGATCCTTATGAAATTTTAACCACACATTCTTTACACTTTATTCTTTACAACTGCCAAAAACGGTGAAAAACACAATTTTTTCGTTTTTTGGAATAATGTCCGCCGATTTGTTATTTTTGTATGTATCAAAAATCGTATGATATGCGCCATGGCATACTGAATATAAAACCGTTTGATTTTTTTGTTTCGGATGATCCACCTCAGAGATTTCATCAACAGCGCAGACCTACAATTTTTTAGGAAATTTTTTTAACTACCATTTCCGTCTATAAATAGTGGCTGAAATAAATAAAACATTTTTAAAATGTATTGCAAAAGTGTATTTATTAATTGTAACAACTTTTATATCAATATCTATAATATGAACCTACCAAAAAGTTGATGAAAATAGCCTTTTTTAGCGTTCAAAGTGAGAAGACCCCTTAAAGGAGGAAACCACTGTAAAATGTGCAAAAAATAGTTTTTTTTTAAACCCTTTGAACCTTCAAAAATAGGATGCATATTCGTTAATAGCTGAAAAAAAAGTTTTTAAGTGAATTCGAGCTATTTTTAGGGGAGTCTTCGAGTGCTGAATAGCGCCTTCGACGATGCTACGTCGGTAGAGGCAGTTCTCGACTCTTGTAAGCCTTATTATGTTTAGGTAAAAAGTTACTGAATAAAAATAGTTTCATTTTCTACCGATAGGTGACATTCGATTACGAAAAAAAATCATCAGCTGTACCGTCTATGAAACCGTCGACAAGACCGAAAACTTCAAACGCGTTTGTCTCAAAACCATGTTTTCGAAATCGGCACGCAGCAGAACTCGAACAATTTTCGTCCAATTGACTTGAACTTTTAACTGCGGCTTCTTTGATTGCTTTAACAGTCAAGTACGAGCGCTTTTTTCGAAAATCGAATGTACGTAGCCCGCAAAATGTTAAAAGTCACCTTCTTCTCGAACAAACCTCGTATGTTTATTATAAATAAATCGTTATTTCATGCAATTGGTTTCAAGAAAATAACTCATGAGCTTCCAAAATCTTGAAAATGCATAAATGGATGAAAAATGTCAACTTTTCAATTCATTATAAAAAAAAACTAAAAGCTATTTTGAATTTTGCTTTATTTTAAAAAGTTCTCTAGTTTATACCTTTACTAACGGTATGCTACATGTCATAGTAATCATTCATTATGTGGTCAACATAAAGACAACAGATTTTTTATAATGAATTTGGGAGTTGATTTTTTTCATACATTCACACTTTTTTAGACTCCCAGCTCAAGAGTCATTTTCTTCAAACCAATTGTATCAAATAATAATCTATATATAATAAACGTACATTGCAGAATACAACAAAACTTATTTTTTGCTATTGCAACTACAAATAAAAAAGTTATGACGATTTGAAGGCAACATTTCGGGTAATTAAAAAAAAACGAAAAAAAATCATATCTCAATTACTGTGACACTTAGGACATAGGGTCTAAGCATATATGTGTATATATATATATATATATATATATATATATATATATATATATATATATATATATATATATATATATATATATATATATATATATATATGTGTACGTATGTATGTATGTATGTATATATATATGTATATACACAGTGACAAAAAAAACCAATTGAATCAAATAAATATATTGGTTGATCCAAATAAATGTGCTGCTGTGGAGTGCCACCGATATATGAGATTGTTTCAATACTATAAAATATTGCAAAATGTGATTGATTTAAATAACAAATTATTTTATTTGAAAAAGCTCTTCTGTTCTCTAAATATCTACATTATCCTTCAAATAAAATTATATTCTATTGAAATCATTATATATACAATCCGTAGATGTATTAGATGAAATAATTAAGCGGTTGCTACAAATATTTTTTATTTCGTACAAAAATATAATCAATAGAATTAATTATTTCTTTACTACATCGAAACGAATATGCCATGGGACGTAAGTTTTTCAATATGTTTTAAATCTTAAATGAAAAGTGATCATTAGAATGATCATCCACGATAATAGTGGAGAGAATGTCAGATATCCAATGGATTATCCATGGAGAGAATATCAGATATTCAATTGACTAGAACAGATACTACACTTTGATTTTAGCCACAGGCCAAGAAGCGATACTCTTTAGAGTTTCGACACGCACTGCTCCGATTAAGTATTGAGTAGAATAAAACGTTTAGGGTTCAAAGACGAACGTTAGAAGCAAAAAACTTTTTTGGTCGAAAATTACCAATGACGACGTTGAGTTGGCCGATATTTTTTTAAATGGGATTATGAATTTTTTTCACCAAAACATTTATCAGGCCAAAACTAACAACTATTGTACTGGTGTGTGTCGTGTGTGTATGACTGTGGCCCGTGATTTATTTCTCGACGAAACGCGTCGAGCTGCGAAACTGGGAAGCGAACCTGGGACCGGCTGTATTGGTATAGGTGTTCGGCACTTTCTCTGTACCCATGGCAGAAATGCCATGGTGAATGTGACAGAGAGGGGGAAGTCGACTGCGGTCACCAGGTGAAGATGAATAGTCGAATATGATGGGGAATGTAATAAGAGGGAATCGCGTACGATGAAATCTACGGTGAAAACAAAAAAAATTCATACATATTTCAGATTAAGAAAAAAAATGTTTTGGGAATTCCGCTTAACTCCCAGTTACCATTCAACTTATGGTTGCTTCAAGCATGCAAAAAAGTAGGCGTCGTTATCAGTAGCATAGACTAAGACTTTTCTTAAAGAAACTTTTGGTCCGCGTGATACTTCACGACCTAACGGATCATTATTAAAACACGAAAACCCGATGGGAAATTGAATAACAAAGCGCTAAGAGATGGAAAATTGGAATTTATTGTGACCTCATAAAAAAATATATAAAAAGCTATTGGTTGCATTGAAATAAAAAATAATTCTTTTTAAGGGCGGGGTAAAGTTAATTCGGCGAAAAAAAGGCATGTTTTTAAGATTTTTTTTTGGCGTAACGAATAGTGTTCGTTTATTGAAAAATTTACATATAATAAAGTAACATTTGAACAACATTCTCCTAAATTAGCATTGCAAAATATTCAAACTTGAGCGAGTGAAAATTAAACCCCGGAGGCGCCTCGAAAAAAAGTTGGTTTGCGTTGTGCACCATAACTCGCAACAGAATCATCTGAAACAAAAAAATCAAAATGCATTTGTTAAAGGAGATGTTTCTCGAGGTAATGACGGGAGGATTTTTTTTTTTCGATTTTTCGTAGCACTTGGGAGCCAAAAACCCGATTTTCGCTAAAAAAATCGGCTAATTTGTTGTTGAAAAATTAGTAATTATTAAAAAAAACAAAAAAGCTCTCGACAATACCTGGTGAATTATGTGAAGAAGTACTGTGCAAAATTTCAAAGCGATTGGTCCAGTAGATTTTGAGTTATCGTGCACACGGACTTCAAATATGACAAGTCTCAGAAAAACGGTTTGAAAAACGCAGAAGAGTTTGGTCGCTTAGCGCTCATTGCACATAAGTTTGAGAACACTTCTCGATTGCATAAAAATCTGAGAAAATTCATGCATATTAAAGGTACTCAAAAGATTAATTTTGCATAATAATAATTCCAAAATGTTATTAACAAAATGATGAAGAAAAAAAATTAGTCAACAAATTTCCCCGCAACCCAATTTTTTTTCGTGATTCGTTCATTTTTCTGAATACGTATGAATTTTTTCAGATTTTTCAATTATCTTTGAATTTTTAGAAATTCAAAATAAAACTCGATAATTTTCTTATACTGACTCAAAGTCGGCGATGCCAGGTCCGTAGAGCAAAAGGCTTCCATCAAGATTATCGAGAGCATCTTTTTGCGTTTGTCTACGCAAAAATCTTTCTTCTTTAATGTCGTATGCCGCACGGCATACAGCGGTCAACTGATGTACAGACTAATGTGTATACCAATATACACCATGCCTCGAATATACATAACGGGCCCGTTTATCAAGAAATTTATTGGGGGTCGAAAAATACAATAGCGCGCCGCGCAGCTGCCGCCCAGGTATAAAACCCGGCATGGAGCAATAGACGCTCAAATACTCATAACTTCGTCAATTTTACTCCGATCGACTTGAAATTTTAACACAATATTCTTGATATATTATGCATTCATTTAAAAAATTAAAAGAAAATGAAAAACAAAAAATTAAATACTTTACCCCGCCCTTAAGGTAAGCCAATTTTTTTTTCTGTAGTGAATCAAACGATAATGTTTTTTGTGGGATTTTCTTCATTGGCGTTATTCTGTAACTTTTTTGGAGTTCTTAAAAATGTAACGATAGTCACGGTAGCCTCTCGTGTGTCTAGGTATGTGGCGACGAGACGCTGCCACGGCTCTTGCTACCGACTGATTATTTTTCATAATTGTCACTTATCCGCGTAATGTAACACGAAGACAGCTAAAAAATGATAATTGTGTATCACAATGATCGTATCACAATAACTGTATCACAAAGATTGTGATACAGCACATCTCTTGTTTAGAAATCAATTATGGTTGTCGAGGGTTTAGTGCGCAGTCATTTCAATATTCGTTCTGGTATTCAGCGAGTTCATATGCTTTTTTTTACACAATATTATATAACCAATCATTTTATTTGCGAAGGAAATTATTTTTTCTCCAATCAGAGTTGAGAATCGGCCTTCGTAGAAAGTGTTATGCCTCCCGTTTACGCACGTAACATGTATTTGAGAATTCAAGTAGTCCGTCAGGTCAACTCTGTTGGCGAATGTTATCAGATGCTTAAAAATTGCCTCAACACTTATTGTGTTTTTTTTTTCTAAAGCATAACTCGTCGTATCACTTATGTGTCTCATCATTGTTCGGCACATACTTCGTTTCAAGGCACGTGCTCCACTTGCTGTTTATAATTTAGTTATTGCGCTAAGACTTCGTCTCTCCTAACAGGGTCAGACGGTCCTCTGTTCTTTTCATCTCTACTGTCCACTCGAAAGATATGTTCAATATGAAAAAAAAACAGAAAAATTATGATAAAACCTTCGTATTGGTAACAAATGTTGGAATCTTACCGAGGGTTCCTGTCAGTTTGGGATCGGCTTTCCAATGAAAATCCACTTTGCTAGTGACACATGATTTATTTAGATACCGAGACCTGATATCAGACTATGGGCCGATTGGGAAAACGGGACTCCAGGAAAGAAGGTTTTGCTCCCGTGGCACGATTTCTGGACGGAAAATTAGTGTATTTTTTGGAAAATGGCGAGTACTATGGCATTTCCAGTAATTTGGATCCTGGGTTTTGCAAATTAATTTCATTCGAATATGGATTATTTACCTTTTCGATAGATATATACAAAATTTTAAAAACCTTTTGGTAATTTTGCTGAATTCCTGGTTACGAGGTCATAAATGTAGTTGCATCGGGTGTGCAGAAATGTAGGCGTCTTTATCAGTAGCATTGACGAGGACTTTTCTCGAAGAAACGTACGGACTACGTGATATTTCACGAACTCCCTGGTCATTGTTAGAGCACAAAAACACTATTGAAAATTGAATAGTTACGCGCTAAAGGATGGAAAAATTCATTGGCAATGCAATCTCCACTTTTATCATTCGGGGTATGGAAAGCTTGGCAACGTTTTACCTCCATTCATTCGTTTCTTTTTCTGACTCGTAAAATCGGTATCGGGAACGTGCACGCTCGGGTTCGTCCAAACTCCAATTGCATCGGAGTCATCTACGAATTTAAAATTACGTTAGAAACCTTGGGTAACATTATTATGAAAATAAAATTCGAAAAATATAATTACGCCGCTTACTGTGTTGATTCACGAGAACAAATAATTTGTTTGGTACCTGCCGTACATTTTGTACTTGAAAAAATTGTTGATATATCTCTTCTGGTATCTATATGTGACAATAGAAGGATAGAGCTTTTGGCTACAGGCTCTTTGTCCAATTTCCTTTCACGGTGGTTCGCTGTTATGAAGATTATTCTGTTAATCGCCCTCCTCGCAATTGGTGGTGAATATCCCCCGAATGAATCCCCTCAGCTTAAGATTTAAATATTCGCGGCCAAGCATTGGGATTTTTTGCACGGACAACAGTCGGTAAAACCATTGCACGAGACTACAAGCCCTCAGATACAGTGATAGTTTAAGGGGCTATACCAGTTTCAACGCTGAAAATTTGGGTGATATTCGGGATTTTTTTGGAAGAAAAGTACTCAAATAAATGTTTCGGAAAATTAAGAATATATTTGGCTATATTAGACCTATATTACATAATTTTTTCATAGAAAATTATTGAGATCCAAGCGACTTATGCGCTGCCTTCGGAAGCGTAAAAAAAAGTTCTCCCACTGCTGACATGATTCCGGCCGGTTGAGTAGCTGAAACCGAAAAAGGAAAAAATGTCGTTAAACTGGAAGGTATTTCCTGTATAATGACGTAGGATTTTCGAAAAATATCAAAATCTAACAACATGGCGTAGTTATGAAAAAAGTCTGTTTTCTTGCCGGTAAAATGGTTGTTTTTTTCAATGCCAAATCGTCAATTTTCTTCCAATGAAAATAACCTACGTCATTGTAGAGTAAATATATTCAAGAGTACTCAGTTAGAATTTCATGTGAATCGGATAATTGCTCTTTCAGTTACAATGTCAGCAAATTTGAAAAATCTCATTTCGAGGAAACGCGTTAAAGATTTAACTATCGATTTTTGCAAGATAAAATGATATTGATATCAATGATAATGATATTCTTGAAAGTATAACCTGTCGAAAAAGGCAAAAATATCGATTTTTCAAATTGTCACACTTAAGTAGCCCCTTATAACCGCCCAAAAAATAGCCGATTTTCGCGATTTTTTAAAAAGTAGCCCCGTATGACCGCCCAAAACATAGCCGATTTTCGCGATTTCTTTTAGGTGGATATGATAAGCTAATCGTCCTAATTTTTTTCTTACAAATTGAAGCACCGATAAAGAATACAAAATGATTTTTCAAACATTTCTTTAGTTATTGTTTAACATTGTTTTTATTTGCGGAAAATTGCGTGGAAAAAAATAGTATCCTATGGTGGCCAGGATTGCGACCGCAAATTTTATCTGAAACGAAAATTTCAAAATGATTATTGATATGTAGGAAAGCCGCTATGTTCCGATGAAGGTTTTTTTTGTGAAATTCGAAAAAATGGCGGCGGCTTGAAAAAAAGTACCAAATTTAGCTCCTTTTCCGACAGTTTTTCGCAAAAAATAGGATGATTTCAATTTTTGAAAACTTCCGTAGCAGCATAAGGAATGACGTGAAGAATGTTCTGTTAAAATTTCAAACGGATAGCTTGAAAACTCTCCTTTTGAGACTGGCCACCGTTTTCAAAAACACCATTCCGAGAAAAAAACGCGTTTAAAGTTCTCAGAAAGGCTGTAGCGACCGATATAATTCGAATTTCGATGTAGTCGATTCGATGTAGTCGATCGATGAGTGTATACTATCCGTTAATTAAAAAAAAAACGATTTTATGAAAATTTTACACTGCGATGATTTCTTAATTGATAGTGAAATAATAGAGCCAATGAGTATTTGAATCCTTAATTCTCACAATTGACATAACGTAATGTATCCATATAAAGCAAGATTTTTTCGGATCCGACATACTTATTATTCAACGTTATTGCTCTCATACGTAAGCATTTTTGTTATCATGAACGTTGAAACGCCTTACAATATCGTCAATTTTGTTTGGACACACGTTTTAATCGGAAGACCCTTAACTTTGCTGGAATGTTTGGCCGATAGAGATCAGTGTTGGGGGTTAGTCAATAAAATTTCCAATCATGACGAACCCCCAATGAACTGCAGTTCATTAATTGACTGAATAAGTAATTGCATTCAATTTCATTGCAATTAATATGAATTGCAATTACACTATTAATTGCATGTTGCAGTTGATTTATTTGGATTAATCTATGTTAATTCAACTCGCAATTAAAACAATTGGAATTAACTTTATTAATTGTTCTAAGAAACAATTAAAACTAACAATTAACCTATTTAACTTTACCGATATCAGATAAGAAGATTCATATACTATCATTGATTATTGTATATATTATTGATGATCAATATCAGTATTTCATTTGCTACTCACATACGTATTTCGATTACTTACAGATTTGTTCTGACGCCACTCCGCGCCTTACACAATAATCAGTTTTAATTGTTAATTTTTTCATCAAATATATTAAAAAGATTGCAAATTCATTACGTTCTAATTGTGGAAAGTTACGATCAACAATTGGTTAAGTGTTAATTGCGATTACAGCAATTAACAATTGATGAATTGTTAATCGTGAGTTTTCACAATAACAATTTATTAATTGTTAATTGTTATAGCCGTGATTAACAATTCATCAATTGTTAACCTTTAGTTGCGCTAGCAATTAAATTTTGCCCAACACTAATAGGGATTCCAATTATTGCTTCGTCCTACACCGAATCCGTATATTTTTAATTCGTCATCTCAAAGACGATCACTCCAAAATAATTTTTTTCTCTAACGGACAATAATGTCGCCGTGTTCGTATAAAGCAACTGTAAAGATATCTCTTCTTCAAGTTTGTTGCCTTTGTATTAAAAACATCACGTAAAGCTTTTTTTCATAAGGATATTGATTTTTGCCTGCAAATAAAAAATCAGCGATTATACAAATTTGTAACTCGGTACAAGCGAATGAGAACCAACATCCACGGAGTTTTTCAAACAAGAAAAAACAATAGAAAACGCTTGGTTTAATTATTTAATAAATCCATAATGTACTTTTTACAAACGGGTCCCGACAATAACTCCAATGATAATTTTTCTTCATCCCTATATTCGAGGGTGCGTTTCACCCCTTAAAAATCGGTTTCCCCAGATATTAAAAAATACGTGTCACCTATTTTTACCGATTCTACAAACATGCCAAATTTAATCGAAATCGGAGACTTCGACCTGAAGACCTTTCCTTGTTAATCAGGAGCGTAACGTACACCTAAACGTGGCTGCCGACAAATTGATTCATTTGTTCCCAATACGCCGCAGCTATCGGAATCCATCTCATCGAATGTGAACGTTGCACTGATACCGTTGCCAATTGAAGACGATTTTCTAATTGGAGCCTACTTTTCTTCTTAGTTTTTATGTTCACCATGGAAGAGAACGTTATATAGTTCAGTAAAAGAGACAACCCAGGCGTTATAGCGCAGAATTTGAATTTTTGACTGAAGCTAGACTGTTGCCTGCTGAAAGTAACGCCAATGGAATTTCGCCCCTCAACTCGCCTCAATCCTAAGGAATAGGGGTTGAAAAGTTAAAAATCGCCGTATCCCGATAATTAATAGCTCGATCAAAGAATGTTTCAAACAAAAGTTGTTTGGAATAATAAAATACGTGTAAATGTATCTGACGTTTAATCCCCTAGCTTTGAAAATAGTGGCACAAAAGACGCGAGAGCACCACTGACCCAGACAAGGACGCAGCGATATGTCTACTCCCCTCGCACACGCATCAACACTGAATTTTCTAATCGTTTTTGTGTCGCTGTTTTCAAAGATAGATGGTTGGATGTCAGACAGACTTATACGTATTTTATTATTCCGAACAACTTTTGTTCGAAACATTTTTTGATAGGGCTATTAATTATCGAGATACGGGGATTTTGAAGTTTTCAACCCCTATTCCTTAGGGTTGGGGCGAGTTGAGGGGCAACATTTTATTGGGGTTACTTTCAGTATGCAATCTTCAGTTGCAAGTCACCTTCAGTTAAAAATTCATATTCTACACTAAAAAGTGCTGGGTTTTCGTCGTTTTTACTGGACTATAGTCCGTCAGCTCAACTCTGTTCGCAAATGCTATCAGATGCTTACAAATTGCCTCAATACTTATTGTGTTTTTTTTTCTAAAGCATAACTCGTCGTATTACTAATACGTAGTACCATTGTTCGAGGCGTACTTTGTTTCGAAGCACGTGCTCGACTTTCTGTATATAATTTAGTTATCGCGCTTAGACTTCGACTCCCGCGACAAGGTCAGACGGTCCTCTGTTCTTTTCATCTCTACTGCGCACTCAATCGGAAGATATTTTTTATACGCAAAAAAGGAAAAGTATGATAATACCTTCATATTGGTAACAATGTTGGAATCCCATCGAGGTTTCTTGTCAGTTCCGAGTCGGCTTTCAAGTTTGACTCCACTTTTCTTGTGATACATAATTTATTTACTTAGATGCTATAAAGCCTGATGTCAGACTATCTGCTGATTTGAAAAGCGGACACTGGGGAATAATAAGGTATTGCTTCCGTAGCACAATTTCTGGACGGGACATTGGTGGATTTGGTAAATTACTAAAGTGATCACATATTAGTAATTTGGACCGTGTGTTTTACAAGTTCATTTTACTGGAATGCGGATTGTTTACATTTTTTATAATTATGTCAGATTAAAAAAATTAACGTTTTGGAAATGTCGAATTTTAAAGGAATTTCCAAAAAGTTTTATTTTATAATTTTACATATTTATTAAAAAGGTGAATAATCAATTTTCAAGTAAAATAAACGTGTAAAACCTGCAACTACAAATCCTTCCATGACCTACAGCAACTACAAAAACTTCCATGGCCTCGTGGCCACAGAGGCATTTTTTGTATGTAGATGCTTCAAATGTGCAGAAACGTAGGCGTCATTATCAATAGCATTGACGAGGACTTTTCTCTTTGTCGAATAATCACGCGCCAAAAGAGGAAAAATTCATTGCCAATGTATCGACATTTGTATAACTCGGGGTATATAAAGCTTGGCAAAGTATTACCCCCAGTCATTAGTTTCTTTATTCGACTCGGACAACCAGTGTCGGCCACGTGCAACCTTGGCTGCGTACAAACTCCAATCCCATCAGGGTCAATTACACACGTCAAATTAGGTATATATTAATTAGAAGCCGTGCGTAACATTGTTATGAAGATAAAATAAAAAGTATATAATTACGCCAGTTACCATGTTAATTGGCGAAAACAAACAGTTTTTTTTGCCACCTGCAGTGTATTTTCGTACTTTCGAAAAATTGTTTACATACCTCTTTTGGTTTCCAAATGTGACGATAGAACGATTCGGCTTTTGGCTACACGCTCTTGATCCAATTTCGTTCCACGGAGGTTCGCTGTCATGAAGATAATACTGTTAATCGTATTCCTCGCAATTGGTGGTGAGTACACCCAGAATCAATCACGGCAGCTTGAGATTCAAGTATTCGCGGCCAAGCATGGGGATTTGCTGTACAGACAGTGGTTGGAAAAACCGTCGCAAGGGACCGTAAGATCTCCGCTAATCGTAACAGATTAAGGGGTCTTCTCACTTTAGACGCTAAAAAGTCTATTTTCATGAATTTTTTTGGTCGGTTTATATTATAGATATCGGTTTATATTATAGAAAATGGTAGTTAAACAAATCTCTTAAAAAAATGTAGGTCTGCGCTGTTGATGAAATCTCGGAGATGAATCATCCTAAACAGAAAAAATCAAGCGGTTTTAGATTCAGTATGTTAATCGCTATAGCGCATATCATACGGTTTTGATATATGCAAAAATAACAAAATGGCGGACATTTTTCTAAAAAAAAAAACAAAAAAACGTGTTTTTTTTCACTGTTTTTAGCAAAAAATAGTGAATATTGAAATTTACAAAAATCCTTTATATGTGCTATAGCTATAGTTATAAAGAATATGTGGTTAAAATTTAACAAGGATCGGTTCAGTAGTTTCGAAGATTTTGTCAACAAGCCGTCGAAAAACGTTTTTTTTTTGAGATAAACGCGTCTAAAGTTTGTTTGGGTTACATAAATGCATACATTTTTTCAAAATTGTAGTTCGAAAGTGTATTTATTAAGTGTAATAACTTTTATATCAGTATCTATAATATAAACCTATCAAAAAAAATTAATGAGAATAACCTTTTTTGTTTAGTGTCTAAGTGAGAAGACCCCTTAATGGATAGTGAAATAATAGAGCCATGTAAGCGCTGTGTCCATATTTCTCACAATTGACATAGCCTATGTGACCATAAAAAACAGTCTTTCGCGTAAGAAATATTTTTATTTTGATGTCAGCACTCGTGTACGTGACTATTTTCGTTATTACGAACGACGGTACAGTTAGAAAATCGTCAACAGTGTTTCGATACAAGTGTCAATTGAAAGACTCTTTTTCTTTTCTGGAATGCTTGCCCTACAGTAATCCCAATTCGTGTTCCGTTGTACACCAAATCCGTATATTTATCATTCGTCATCTCAATGACGATCATGCCGAAAGTATTTTTTTTCTCTAATGGAGAATAATGTCCCTGTGTTCGTGTGAAGCAACTGTAAAGATATTTCTTCTTCGACTTTTCTGTCATTGTAAAAAAAAAACACCGCGTACCGATTTTCGTCCGCGGGTTATTGACTTTGCTCTGTAAGATGAAAATCAGGGTTTATTGCAATAGGGAAATACACCCTTTTTTGAAAGATGTCCCAATGTAATCCTTTATTATTTATTGGAATTCCAACCAATTCCAATTTATTCGAATTGGTTGGAATTATTATTTCTATTTTATGATATCGATAAGTGCGATGAAAATGCATTTAAATTTTACGTTTCAAATTTCCGCGCGAAAACGCTAGCCGCCATGCTGCTTCGGTTTGTGACGTCGCTTGCATAGTAAACATCGACGCTGCGCTAATTGTGAATACGTAATTTTTTTGGTTAAGTTGGTCCTATCGCTTCACACTAGTCATACCACTGATCATACTTTGAACTTGAACAATTTATATTTCTAACGTATGCAAAAAAAGAAATTTGTAATAACTAAATTTTCCATGTGTAAACTATTTAATGAATGTTCACATTTAATTAGAAAAATGAAAAAATAGTTATTCCAACAATTCGCGCAGTATTTCTAGGTTTGATGTTTGGCAATATTGGTTCTATCTCCGTCTCTTTTTACGCAACCACGCGAGTTTAACCCCCATGCTTTTCAACGTCGATCTGTCAAAACAATGTGAGGTGCGGGAAATACAAACCATTGTTGCCTTGCGTCACGTCTCTATGTCGTAGCAAGTGGTAATAAATCCAATACCGGAATTTAAAATTAAACTTGATATTACATAAAAATTAGGTCAATAAGCGTAATTTTTTCCGAGACCACTGGATTACTACAAGTGTTAACCGTGTAAATCTGTTTACTACATTTGTTGTGATTACTACATTTGTTATGATTACTACATTTTTTATGATTACTACATTTGTTATGATTACTACATTTGTTATGATTACTACATTTGTTATGATTACTACATTTGTTATGATTATTATATTTGTTATGATTACTACATTTGTTATGATTACTACATTTGTTGTGATTACTACATTTGTTGTGATTACTACATTTGTTTTGATTACTACATTTGTTATGATTACTACATTTGTTATGATTACTATATTTGATATGATTACTACATTTGTTATGATTACTACATTTGTTATGATTACTACATTTGTTATGATGACTATATTTGATATGATTACTACATTTGTTATGATTACTACATTTGTTATGATTACTACATTTGGTATAATTACTACAAGTGTTAAGTATGTAAATCTGATTATTTTTAAGAATCTGACGGATTCCCACTATTATATCCACTCTTGTAGCGACCGGAAATTGGGTTTTTGTATGTCGTCTCGAAATTCATTCACAAAAATACGCAATCGTAACATTTCTTTTCTCTGTAATTAGGTCGATAAACGACCCTGAAATTTTACAGACACTATTAATAATATATTTAGTGAAGCTCAAAATAAGATTATGAGAATCCTATGGATTGAAGCTTGGCTATAGGACTACCTTAAGGCCTTAGGCCACAGTAACGGGTATATAAAATCATGTGCGAATTTAACAATTTTTTTTTTTTCGTATGAAAAAGTGATTCACTCATAAAATTAATTACACATCTATTGAGTATGAATATCAAGCTGTTAGCAAATATATATATATATTTTTTTTTCGATGTACAAAATGGCGGGCTACTAATATATTTTTTTTGTTTTCTTTTTTTAGGCGCTACGCTGCGTGGCATTTAGCATCCACAATTTTTTACCTTGAACAAAAAACAAATATGCTCGTCAATCTACATTAGAATACCTAGATTAGTACGTAAGGAATTTAAAAAATATTGTTTTATTCAAAAGTTGCAGGTATTTGAACTTAAGAAATGAACTTTCAGTGAAAAATTTCGTTATAACTGCTCATAAACTGCCCATAGAATGAAAAGTTTTCGATTAATCAGAAATTCCGTACGTATTTCTCTGCGCAATGCAATTATGAACATAACTGTTAAATTTGACGTAAATCAAGTGAAAATTGTTGAAGTTATTTGTTACGTCAATTGAAAAAAAGCTGTTTCGAGAAGTTTCGAATAGTCGGCCATTTTGTACAGCGAAAAAAAAATTATATTTTTTTCACAGCTTGATATTCATTCTAAATAGATGCATAATTAAATTTATGAGTGAATCACTTTTCCATACGAAAAAAATGGTTAAATTCTGACATGATTTTATACCCGTTACTGCGGTCTGAGGCCTTAAAAGTGAGTTACAATCCCTATCCTTGGTGCGTTGTTCCTAAACGTAAGAATACTAGTGTAAAAACACCGGGAAAGTTGTGGATTAAAATGCCAATTGATATAAATATAAGGAAGACTTGGTAAAAATTTGCGAGAAGAGATCCAAAGTCATGTTCCGAAAAAAACTTATTTGTTCTTTTTCGTAGTACAGATAACTATTTGAAAATTTGCAATTAATTATGACAAACGAGAATATATAGTTATCGAGCCTTTCTTTCACAGGTTAGCGGTTAGAGTAATACGTCTACCGCTTTCTTTGTTTACTATGTCAATGACGTCACGTTCGTTGAACAGACAGACGAAGTATTTTCTGTTCAAAAATGAATGATACAATTTATTTTGTATTATTATAAACTAAAACCAACATTATTCGATTGCTTATTGTGCAAAATATCGTATTTATACATTCTTACCATTTCTCTTACATAGAGTAAAATACCCTATTTTTGAGTCGCTGCAAGCAAACGAGAACCAACATCCACCGAGTTAAAAAAATATATAAAACGTTCGCTCTAATTATTTAAATATTCCAAACATCGTCTTTTATCAATGGGGTCCAACAATATCTTCAATGATCAATTATGTTCGAAACCGATCGGTATCGGGCTATTTAATGATACCAACGTATCAATAAGGTGTCGATAAATAGTAACTGGTCATTCTGATCGGTATTGTCGTAGGAACAAGCGCCGCCCGCATGAGACGTGTCGCAGAGGGAGAACCCATATCAACCGAGGACGCATCGTTTTTTGTGACGATAAGCTTTGCAGGTTGGCGCCAATGCAGTGGTACGTTAATAACTAAAGATCGCGTTCTTAGCGCGGGACGTTGCGTTGTGGATGAGAACGCTAACCTGCGTCTCGGCCTATTGGTGGTGATGGCTGAGGATCTGCGAGAAGAGCATACTGCTAGTCGTCAAGTTGTCTATGTCGAATTGTCCCGTAGCGTTCCCGGAGCACAGACAAGAGATATGAGCATTGCCGTTTTGTTCGTAAGTAAACGCAAGCTTTTTTGTGTACATAACAACTTTGATTGGAGAAATAATTTGTTATGTATGTGATCGGTTATGACGTATTGAAACTGTGTAGCATTCAAGGAGCCCGAGTGGAAAACGTAACTCATTACCGCCTAGCCACAAACTAGTAAAATGATGTTTTGAATCGCCATTATAGTACGGTCGTGCTGTATATTGGAATCGGAAAAAACTAGGAGGAGGCTAGTTTTTTGAAAGGTGATTTTGTAGGTTTCACAGGTGCTAAAACCAAGTTTGCCTATAAATCGGGGGGTAGGGTTTTTTTAGGGGACGGGGGTGGATTAATGGCAAACTACAACCCCCAGAAGGTCGGCGCCGGGAGACAAAATGTTCAGAAAAATCCGGGTTTTATTTTTGTCCATAGCGCCGAAGTCGTGGAAGTTCATTTTGGGGGTGAAAAAGTGGGGTGCAATTTTAAAAAATCAGTTTTCATTCGATAACTCTTTAGCACAAATTCATACAATTTTTGTTCAGATGGAAACGGTGTATTCCTTGAAAAGACGCGTCGATCGAGTATTCGATCAACCCTCCCCAATAATATCTTCACCCCCAAAAGAATTGTTGAAGAATTAACAAAAAAATTGTTTATTGAATAACTCAAAAACAATCGATTTTTCGGGGATGGATCAAATGTAATAAATGTAGAGAATAATTTTCTCTATATTTTCGTTCCTATGCACAACTTTTGAATTTTGCTTTTACGAACCCCTCTCAGGGGTTGAAAATTCAAAATGAAATTCTGGGAAAACTATTGACCGAAACTAAAGAGATACGAGTTTGGCGCTGTGGACAAAAATGTAGCTGAGGGTTCAAGCTACAAATTCTTCCACGGCGGCGAATTCGTGTCGTCAATAGTTTTCCCAGAATTTCATTTTGAATGTTCAACCCCCGAGAGGGGTTGGAAAATCAAAATTCAAGGGTGGTCCATAGCAACGAAAATTTGGAAAAAATTATTCTCTACATTTCGTACATTTGAACCATACTCGAAAAACCGATTGTTTTTTAGTTATTCAATCAACTATTTTTTTTTGTTTTTTAACCATTTTTTGGGGGTGAAGATATTATCGGAGAGTGATGATCGAATACTCGATCCACGCGTCTTTTCAAGGGCTACAACGTTCCCATTTGAATAAAAAGTGTACGATTTTTTTCTAAAGAGTTATTGAATTAAAACCGATTTTTCAAAATTTCACCCCACTTTTTGAAGTGAATACTTCTAATGCGACTGTATTAGGCCCCGCCCTCAGCCGCGTTGTAGCACCGGACAAGAGAATGAAGGAATAGAAGAAGAGAGGAGAGAGAGAGAATGATGCATGAGCCGTGTGAGTGCGAGTGAGAGCGAGCGAGTCAATGCAGAGAGGGGGTAGGATCGCGTGCACGCATGCGCGCCGTTCTATTCGTAGCGGTTGCCCGTGTACGTGTGAGCCCACAGCTGGCCCAGCTCTGTGTGTGTGTGCGAGTTCGTACTGTGTCGTCGTGCCTCGTGGCAAATTTTGTGCTATCCGTTAAACAGTGCGAATTTTTGAAGTGAATTATATTATTGTTATTTGTTGGTGCTGTTTTTGATAGTTCTTTGCGGTAGTGTATTATTTTAATGCGGGAATAAATGACAATTCCAAAAAATGGATCCCGCAGTGGATAAATCGTCGACAAACCCCCCAGCGAACGAAAGTATGTATTCTTGATATATATTTGAACGTTTTAAATAACGTTTTAAGAAACAAAAATATTCGAGCCATTCGAAGCGAGGTTATGTACGAGTAGCATGGCTCGTACATAACCTCGCATGATACACGTGCCCCGGAATGCCTCTCTATATACATTTAGTTTCAGCCTCTCTGTTGTGTCTCCAGACACACACAGATATATAAAATTTCGCAAATTAATACTCAAAAATGAATAAAAATTGAAAAAATAATATACATAAAATAATAAAATATTTAAACAATATTCAAGGGGTTCGAGGCGAGGTTACGTACGAGTCAGCATGGCTCGTAAATAACTTGCACAATACAAAAACTTTTATATAATCTCCGCTGCCCCTTTACAAGTTTCTATTGCTGACTCCACTGACTCTCTATTCCTTCTCCGCTGAGTTCACTGACTCTATATGGCTGACTCCGCTGATTCCACTGACTCTCTATTCCTTCTCCGCTGAGTTCGCTGACTCTATATTGCTGACTCCGATGACTCCACTGACTCTCTATTCCTTCTCCGCTGAGTTCACTGACTCTATATTGCTGACTCCGCTGACTCCACTGACTCTCTATTCCTTCTCGCTGAGTTCGCTGACTCTATATTGCTGACTCCGCTGACTCCACTGACTCTCTATTCCTTCTCCGCTGAGTTCACTGACTCTAGATTGCTGACTCCGCTGACTCTCTATTGCTTTTCCGCTAACTCTCTGCTGGCTCTCTGCAAGCCTTTCCTCAGCCTCTCCGTTGTGTCTCCAGAGGCACACACAGAGATGGCAAAAATTGAAAATAAAAAATAATTTTTTTTTCAGTTCCATCTCAATCGGGGTCAACACACCGAAGACTAAAGGATGACGACACCATTGCCGAAATATTTCATTTCATACATATTTCATTTCATATTGATAATAAAATAAAAAAAAGTCAAATATAAACATTCAGGCTATTTTTGATTTCCTTGCCAATTCATAATTCGATCACTTACTTTTCCTCACCTCTCCTCTCCACCCCTTCTCTCTCTCTCTCTCTCTCTCTCT